>JAUZNC010031724.1:0-16067 GCA_034780395.1 Vannuccia rotundouncinata
AAATAATATTGACATAGATTATTCAAACTCAGGGGTAATATTACTTTTTATTTATACTGAGATTTAATACAAAATCTTTGGCGAAAATGAATAATAATTAATATTAATTAAATATAAAATTTTAAACAATTTAAATACTTGTGATATAAATAATAATATAATGATATATACAATATAAAATTTGGTTCAACATAATACATATTAAAAACATAATAATAAATTCATTTACCTGTAAGTTTTTTTCCTATTTTAATATAGTTTGATTTATCGTTTAATATCGATTAGGATCCTTCTTTAAAACTATACTAATACCGTATATAATTAAAATGCTATCTGGATGTTTTTTTTGATCATGCAGTTTGCCGGTCTAGATATATCCAAATATACCAATAGTTTTAGATTTGTTTAAAAAATGATGTTATATATATATATGATATATATATATTAATAATATAGTTATATAAGATATTTCCTTAATAAATGACATAAATTGTATTTCCTTACGCGAAAGCGCTAGAACAATATTTTGTTTATCTCAATCGTTTCTAAAACAAACATTGCATTTCGAACTTGTTGATATTGGTCGTGCATTTCATTAAATTTTACATAATATCAAATAAATATGAAGATTGAAGAAGTGAAAAGCACAACAAAAACACAGCGAATTGCTGCTCACACTCATATTAAAGGCCTTGGGTTAGAAGATGATGGTAGGCCATTAGCTTTTGGATCAGGACTTGTTGGACAAGAAAATGCCAGAGAGGTTAGGACCTTTACTTTTAGATCCTTTTTGAATATAAATATATTATGTTTTGTAGTTGAAATTATCGAAATAATTTTTTACAATTATTCAATTGTATAGTTTCTAATTAAATAAATGTAAAATAATTCATTGAAGCAGATATGGTAATGGACCAGGGAGCTAAGACCCCTAGAATCTTCAAATCACAGTGCCCCTCACATAAAACTACTACTAGGGCCCCACCAACAGCTGGTGGAGGGGGGGAGGCAAAAAAGGCATGTGCTCCCAATAATGGTTCAAGGTTGTATAGTGATCCTACAAATCGATACAAAGCTTGAAAAGTAATCTTATTTAAACAATCACCTTCAATCAAATATATGAAGATGTGGCAGGCTGGCTCTGCATTTTATTACATTTATCAAAATTATTTATTGGAATATTTAATCAATTTGCATATTAACATTCAAATACAATTGTTAAAACAGTGTATTGGTTTAACAACAAATTTACAATAATTTGACATAAAATTACTATTAATATATTACTGTATTATATTTCAATAAATAATTTTAATAAAAAATTTCAAAAATAGATTTACAAAAATAATCATTTGCTGTAATATGGTATAATTATGTTAATCTTATTTTATTTAAAAATAGTTGTTGATAAAATAATTTTGGCTATACCAACCACTAATTTAAATTAACCCTAACTTGAACATAAAACATGTCAAAACAATTACTATACAATAAAATACAGTCAATATTCAGACTTTATATTCATTGATTTTATATTTCAATAAATAATTTTAATAAAAAATTTCAAAAATAGATTTACAAAAATAATCATTTGCTGTAATATGGTATAATTATGTTAATCTTATTTTATTTAAAAATAGTTGTTGATAAAATAATTTTGGCTATACCAACCACTAATTTAAATTAACCCTAACTTGAACATAAAACATGTCAAAACAATTACTATACAATAAAATACAGTCAATATTCAGACTTCACAATAATAATTAGTTGCTATAATCAGGGTTGTCTTGGGTCATTAAAAAAAAGGGAAATTTAGGTATAATGCAAAAAGTCAGGGAATTTAAAATTTTATATATTAAATATCTGAAACACCCCATTATTTGCATTATTTTTTTAGGTAAAAAATAACCTCTAAAATTTTTTTTCACTTAGTGTGAATTCTAATTTATTCATTTATTTATTAAGACTGATATATTAAAAGCTGAGGTATTTTTTTACCTTAACAGAAATACAGCAGATTGGTCTTTTAGTAGGTAAGCTATATATTATATTAAAATGTTGCATTTAATAGCTTTACAGTGTTTATTAACATTTATTTAATTGTGTTTCTGATTTTGGCAACATCCTACAGTTAATGGCTCCTAATGTAGACCTTTTCAAAACCAAGATAAGTCAGAATTTGATTTTTGAAAAAGTGGCAACCCTGTATAATATGTAAATTTATATATTTTTTAATTCATTGTTGGTACATCCCATTTGCAAACCATACAAATTTGCTTATAATACATATAAATTATTAATACATACAGTATATTATGAAGCAAAACCTATTAAATCTTTTCTGCTGATTTTCTCTGCCAATTTTCAATTTTATTTATTATAATATATATATAATATAATAAATAAAATTCAAAATCAGCAGAAATAGTTTTATTTGTTTTTTATAACAACAAAATATAGGAATGATGGCTATATCCTCTGTGCTGCCACTCTTAGCGATAATCTCAGATTAATTTTTTGTAATTATTTATATTGTTATGGGTTAGGTCATTTCTGGCTTGTTTGTGATATACACAAAATTATTCCATTGTGTTTTGAGTTTATTTGTTAATGCCAAGATATATTAATTTACAAATTTTTTCAGTAAATATTAATGTATTAACAAGTTAGTTTTTAACAAGATTATTATTATTCAACTGTCTTGTTCTAGATTTTAAATATAATAATTAGGCATGCATGTAATTTTTCTGGATAATACTGACATTTTGGATCCCCATAAGTCAATTTAATGAATCATATAAATCAAGTATAAGATTGATAGGTATGGGTGGGGGTCAATCAACATATTTAAAATATTGTTTATAAACATCAAATTATTTTAAGAAACTTTAATTTCAAAAATTAAGATTTATGTGTTGATTAGTAACTACATATTAATTAAATGTTAAATGTTTAGAAAGAGAAATTAAATTTACACCTTTCTATAAAAATATAAATAGCACTTTACTTCCAAATATTTTGATGTTTACACAAATGTATTTAAAACTTATATGTTTTTTGTCTTTGTGACTCCAAATACTTATACTAATGTTAAAACCACAAACCAATTTGTAGCCATTGTGACCCTAGAGCCACAGGATGTTGCTGGGAGTTTTGGCCCTTAGTAAAACCAACCCAACTACTTATTAATTTCTTGAAATCACATGCCTGAATAGTGCATTATGTAGTGGCTTTGTTAAATTTTTTAAACAACTGATTTGCTTCTCAATTCAAATTTATTCATATTGACAGGAATTGGCATTTTACTATAAATGAATTGATATATTTTGATGCGAAAATTAATGTAATTATGGTGTGAAAATGGAACTGTTTATTATATGTTAGATGTGCAATTTATAAATTGCTCACTTATAGGCAAATTTGAATTAGAAGTACAGCAATATCAAATTACAGTCTCCATATTTTGGGATGAAATGGAAAAGAACAAAAGCACCCCTCCTTCTAAAAGTGGTCTGCACTATTAATATTTTACCTCATTGGAATCAGAAGCAGAGAGAGTCTTTGGTATGTTTCCTGACAGCATCACCAAAAACAAAGTCTCTTCATGCCCCACAGTATCAAAGCATTAATTGGGACAAAATCTTGCTTGCATGTTTTGTAGTTTACTGCACCAAACTTTTCAGTAAATTACAAACTCCTACTGTTGGCAATCAAGACTTAAAGAGTATAATAACCAAACACATGCAAATTTTATTTGATTGCAGAAATGTTTTAAATTCACAGTCCTAAGACTGTATCAAACAGTATTTCATCAAATATATTTGCCTTATTGTAAGGAATTACAATATGTAAATGAACTTGTACTTGATTTTTGAACAGATTAGCTTTTTACATTTACATTCTTTATACTTGTTGTCAGTTTAACTAAAAATTAAATTTTTTAGTTATTTTTTCTGGTCAGGAATGTGTTAGGAAAGCATTTTATTTTTTTAAAGGGCAGAATTATCAGAGTTTGGATATATAGTCATGTTAAACAATGAATCAAATTTTTTTTATTTAATCAGATATTTTGGGACAAAATATCCACCAATTTAGTTTTAGAATAAATTTATTAATTCAGAAATACATGCATTCATTAAAAAAAGCATAGGCTTCATTGCTAAATTGTGCATGTCAGATAAAAAATAATCAATGTTTTCTGGAGAGTTCCTTTTTGTACAGTGTTTCTTCAATTTTACTAGATAATTGAGAAAGGTTGTACCACTAATATTATTTTTTTATATATCAGGCAAAGATTGGTCATTTTTTAAACTTTTTTTAATTTTTTTTTGAAATAGTGCATATCCAAACATCGGGGCTTTTTTGAATTATTGTAAATGTTCACCCATTTTTTGCAGATTTTTTATTTACCTTGATTTTGTGCCATTTATGCTATGATTTTTACTTAGAGTGACAAATGATTACAATTGTTTGTGTTCATAACACTTTTTGAAAAATATCTGTACTATTTCTTTAAATATTAATTACATTGTTTTTTGTCCGGTATCACATAGAGTCATTTTGGTTATCATTAAATGGAAAATTTGGTTACATAAATTGTTTAATATTGAAGATTTGACTAACTTTTAATTACATTATAGGCTGCTGGTATTGTGGTTGAAATGATCAGATCCAAGAAGATGGCTGGAAGAGCGGTTTTAATGGCGGGTCCACCAGGAACAGGAAAGGTATATTTTAAAGTTTTATTTGTTTTTCCGTCAAATTTTATGAGGTTATATTTATTTTATAGACTGCCATTGCTCTTGCTATGGCCCAGGAACTTGGAAGTAAAGTCCCTTTTTGTCCTATGGTTGGTAGTGAAGTCTACTCGACGGAAATCAAAAAGACAGAAGTGCTTATGGAAAATTTTCGACGTGCTATTGGTAAGATAATTACACATTTTAAATTTTTTAAATTTAATAAATGTATTAAGATTATGTTAGTATATATATATTTCTTTAACTTAAAGGACTTCGAATTAAAGAAATTAAGGAGGTTTATGAGGGAGAAGTAACAGAACTTACTCCAGTAGAAACAGAAAATCCAACTGGAGGTAAATACTTATTTTTTAGTCTACTGTAATATTGACTTTTATTATAATTATTAACTGATATTTTCACAGGTTATGGAAAAACTGTTAGTCATGTGATAATCAGTCTCAAGACAGCTAAAGGTGTTAAACAACTGAAACTCGATCCGTCCATTTATGAATCATTACAAAAAGAAAAGGTACTTGAGGACGTTACCAAATATATTACTTGTCTTGTTAACTATTTCTTATCTTTATTCGTTTACAGGTAGAGGTTGGAGATGTTATCTATATAGAAGCCAATTCTGGGGCTGTGAAACGTCAAGGCCGGTCAGATACATACACAGCCGAGTATGACCTTGAAGCCGATGAGTATGTTCCCCTGCCCAAAGGTGAGGTACATAAAAAGAAGGAGATCGTGCAGGATGTTACTTTGCATGATCTTGATGTGGCCAATGCCAGACCGCAAGGCGGACAAGATGTCGTATCCATGATGGGTCAACTTATGAAGCCCAAGAAGACCGAAATCACAGGTTTGTACCTTCTATACATTTAAAGAGTAAATTAGAGTCCTTTCACTACTAATATAATTGTTCTAGTAGATCGTGTGAAAACAATTCACCTTATTAAAAGTTCTGTTTATTTTTATACTTTTATATTTTGTATGTAAATTTCTCTTGATTTTGTACATTCATTATTAGTGCTTACTTTCACAAAATAATTTCTAATTATAAATCAACTGGAAAGTATTTTATTCAGGTTTTCTATCTTATTCAGAAAACAAAATATAGATGCTATTTAATTAACCTAAACAGTTTTTTACCTTTTAATCTAATTTTTCATTCAACTTTTTTGTTTCTGTTTTTACTCTTATTTGCTAATTATGATCCATTTTGGTGTATAGTCTGGTCACTATTTATAATACTTAGTGGTAAAGTTACTATATTAAATTTGATTTTGATTATACGCTCAGTTCGGTTACTTCACTTGCTACGTGTGTGCATTGTATATAAATGTTTAATAACTCTGTTGATTAATTCAATATAATTTTAAAATGTACCTACTGTTCAGATAAACTCCGCAAAGAGATCAACAAGGTAGTGAACAAATACATTGATCAGGGCATCGCAGAATTGGTACCTGGAGTGCTCTTTATCGATGAGGTTCACATGCTCGACATTGAGTGCTTCACTTACCTCCATCGTTCTCTCGAGTCCACTATTGCCCCCATTGTCTTCTTCGCTACCAACCGAGGCCACTGTACTATCAAGTAACATACTACATATTATATTCACTTATAAATTAATTGTTCTTCGTTAATAGTTTGTTTAAATCACCTAACTTGTATTATTTTAGACAACGAAAATGTTTTTGATAGTGAGTAAGACAACTTCCACTGCATGTTAACTCCACTTTTACACTTCCTAACAGAGGCACGGAGGACATAATCTCCCCGCACGGTATGCCGCTCGATCTGTTAGATCGCGTCATGATTATTAGAACTTTGCCCTACTCCGTCGATGAGATGTCCAAAATCATCGCAATCCGAGCTCAGACGGAGAGCATTAAATTCACTGACGAGGCCCTTAAATTATTGGCCGATACTGCTGGTCGAACCACACTCAGGTGAGATCTCGTTTAAGATACTAGATGTACTTTATAATGTTCTTATCTAACTATTTTTATTACATGGTATTATTATTTTAACAGTAAAATATAAGTGTTTTATATTTTTAATTAGAGTAAAAGGAATGGTGATAGGCAGGTTAGGGACAGTTTGTCAAATGTCCTTTTTTTAAATAGATGGTCTTCAAATAATTTAAACCATTTTTCTTTCAACGCAATATGTAAATAACTCAAAGTTTTTTTAAAAAAGTGCTTCACGTATTATTCTGATTTGATACACTGAAATTAGTTATTGCTAGTCACTATATAATATTTAACTATCAATGATGTTTTGCTCTTATTACGTGTAGTCAGAATAAATCTATTGTGACATAATTGTAGGGAAAAGTCATCACTGATATTTTTAACCTAATGATCAAAAAAATGTAATATTTGAAGTAATAGATCTCCAGAAACAAATACATTGTTTGTTTAATAAAATACGTAGACAATGTTACGGGTAGTCTGGTGTGATGCAAAATGATGGACCATCCCTGGTTGGAATTTTTTTCTTAAGTTCAGAGCCACTTTGATGTGAATTTGTGCATCCATCGGGACCATATTGTGCTGATTAGGACTAACCAGGCTTTTTATAGCGGCAGGAATGTCCTGGAATTATTAATATGATAATGATTCATATCTTTAAAATCAAAATATTTTTTTACCACTATGCACTATTTTATAGGCTATGCTTACTGCGTAGCCACAACCACTCATATTGATTTGATTTCTGTTAATTTGTATGACTATAATTTTGAGTCTTGGAATAAAACTTCCTTAAATTATCGTAATATTGTCGGTAATTCTGAAAGTAGATAGATATTATGGGTGAAAAATGAATGTGTCAAGTTGTGACAAATGGTGGACTATTCCTGCAATGTTTGGTATAAGGCATTTGAAGGCACTGATGTCAGCCCCACAGAAGAGAACTTAAGGAGTTAGAATCAGTTGAGTTATCTGTTAAAATCAGTTGAATGTGATAAAAAATGGGATCTATCTGATATGGCTATGAATTGTGACATAACTATTTTATAGAATTTTTTATGATTATATTATTATTATAAATGTACTATTTTATGTATCGGTTCCAAAATATAATATATTCCTTCTTTTGCCTCAGTAATGTAGAAGTTACCAGAACCTATATTAGTAATAACATTATAATTATGCACTATATATATATTTGTATCAAAAAATCTATCTGATGTTACTTTTTATTTAATTTGTGTCTTTAGGTATGCTGTTCAATTGTTAACGCCGGCCGCAAGAATAGCCAAGATCTCCGGCAAAGATGAGATTGAAGTCGATCATGTCGAGGAGGTCTGTGATCTCTTTCTCAATGCTAAGGCTTCTGCCAAAATTCTAGCAGAACAGGGAGATAAATATATGAAGTAGTTTTCCCTCTGACTTTTCACTATTGCTTTGTGCAATTCTCCACATTCATAAATTTGTCGATGACGATGTCATTGATAACTTTTTTTAATCTCAGTGTGCAAATCGTGTTTTTTATACAAAACTATTAATACTCGATTCTTGTTTTGTTTAGTGACTTGTAGATAGGGGTTGTTTGAATCATACCATACATTAATTAAATTGACATTAGTAAGAGGTAATTATTGTTAGATAACACATTTTGAAGGGGAAAGCATTTCTAAATATTAACTAAATTTAACGATCATCGGAGAAAGTCATTTGAACCGGATTAAAAGTATAACTTTCTAAGAGCCATGATTAAGCTTTAACCCTCTTATTTTAAAAGTTTGCATTGGTGTTTTAAGGGTAACATGAAACTAATACGATCTTCTAAATACTAAACTTAGACAAACTTAAAAATTATGTTCCGTAAAAAATAATATTAGATAGTAAAGTAAATTTGATTCTTAGACAAAATGTTTTATGGCATTTTTAAGCGACAAAATTAATGGCCGGATCATATATTAAGAAATTATTAGTAATAACAACTTAAATGTGTTTAATATAAAGATGGGAAACATTCAAATATAACGAAACTAAAAATGATCATTCATGTAGTACATCTTGATCGGCAAATTTTATTCGGAAATGGTGAAATCCTGTCCATAATTTTACAAATTATACTGAAGTATTTACTAAATCGGTCCAAATATTTATAACAAAAGTATTTGGAGAAGTGTTTTTACAGTCAATTTAATACGTTTGTTATTGGTTTGTTCATTTTATAGCAGACGCTTTCTTATATAATATAAATATAATATTTCAATAAAATAAATTTGATTTTTAGTAAGAATATGTTTCTGAAGATCTAGGACGTTTTTGTATATTTAGTTTCGACTCTCTTTGGCTGCCTTCCTGAACAAATTCATTTGTCTGCAGATCAATCTTGGTTTATAGTTTTAGCACAGTTGATTTACTAATTTCCTTCTTGTCTGTATATAATATGTGACGTGTACTGCATTTTTTACAATTCTGGTGTCGTAATATGATTGTTTTATCACTTTTATTATTTATTTTGGAATAATTGAGCTTTCGGAATGAATTGATATTAATAATATATATATATATGTTACATGTTTTGGCATAGTTACAATTTTATAAATTTCACAAGAAAGGAGATTGTTGGACATCATTGGTAGGTTGCAGAATACCAATGACAAGTTTTTGCATATGAAAGACAGGTTGTTAGACATTAATGGCAACTAGGTTGTTCTGGGTATAAAATGAAAACTATATATTAAAAATTATGTATATTTCATTTTTTATAGAAGGTGTGCTGAAATGAGGGTGTCGGAAAATGTGATGTTTGTGTGTGTGTGTGTAAAGAGCAAGGGTCAAAAAGCCTATTAAAACGTTACGTCATTTCAGAACATCAACTTATTATAGCATATATAATTAAGAGTATGGTTTTCGGACCGGATTAAGGGATAATTGTGCGGGCCCCTGGGCAGTGACTTTTTCATGACTCCTTTTATTTTATATTTAACAAAAAAAGCAATTGAAAATAATTTAATAATATTCTTTATAATAGAAAAGCAAAAGATTATACTTTTGATATTTTTTGAAAATCGTTTAATAAAAAAATTAATGTGATTTTTCCTTATAACTTGACAAGGAACCATTACTCTCTTTTATATTTTCAACAAAGACCATTTTTGTCTTTAAATGCATTATAATCTTTGCGGAAATCACCGACAGTTTCACTTTCTTGTTCGACGTCACTGTATACGTCTCGGATTGTAATTCGGATACGTAATGGGCTGTAAGTAACATTTCTTAAGTGTTATTTTATAAGTAAAACTTTTTGTATATATGTAATATCAATAGTAGCATATTTTGTGGTAAAGTACTTTTAAAATATCATATGAAAGGGGTGTTTAGTATTGTGTACATGTATATTTCATTTTTAGTGAAGATATACCTTGACTGATATATAGAAATACAAAATTCTAAATTTTAATAATACACAATACAATAGTGTGGCCTTTTATGTATTTGTCCTGAGGTAGAACTAGCAGTGGCAGGTGCAGGATTTTTCACATAACTTGTCTGAGGAAAAGCCAAAGGTAGTAAGGGGCATCAGCCGAAATAGGTTGTTATGTCAGCCGACTGTGGGGGGTGGCTGACATATCATATAAAGTTAAGGTCTTATAATATTATTATATTCATAATAAAACAAAAATAATCCACATTATTTAGTGTTTGTAATATCTTGTATAATAATGAGTTTTAGATTGCAGAGTATTATTTGTATAAATAAATGAATGTAAAATTATACAGATTATAATTTTAAATCAGATAAAACTCCTTATAATGACCTATTCAGCCAAATTCAGCTGCAAATAAATGCATTTTCTAAGAAATCTAATCTGGCTGCATTTAAAGTTATACAAATGATAATCCCCTTTTATTTTTGGTCAAATATAGAATTGACTTGATTATTCATTCTTTAAATTTCAGCTTTTAATGTCCATATTATAAACTGCATGCTAATATTTCATTTGACTGTTACCCCTTACTGAAAATTTCTGTAAGATATTGTGCTGAATAATTGCAAATTGTTCCCTACCCCTTTCCTTAAGTTTAAAAAATCAAATCAAATGCCCCATTTGCATTGCAATGATTGCAAAAATCTGGTCATATTGCACTGAAAATATAGACAGAAGTATTATTAACTTCTTCATTAAGCAAATGTAACCACTAAAAGGTCTTCTTAATCAAGCAAATGTAGTTAATAATAATAACCTCAATTATAACTTCAAAATCAACAGAAAAGATTTAAAACATTAAATACTGGTAATTTAATTACTCTGAACAATACTGTCAATTAAGAAATATTTGTAATGTGTAATTATATTAGCTATATTTAAAATTTTCATTTGATAATTTGTATGCCTAAACATATTAAAATATTTCTGTAAAAGCCACATGCTATTAAATATATGTATATTTCTATTTTTTTCATGGATAAATGACCCACATGGAGATGAGAAACAAATTATAAAATACACAAACTATTATATTTATATTATGGTGCACAGCATAAAATTGATATCTTATTTCTGTATGTGTCAGTTTTAATGAAATTCATGAGAAAGTAGAAATATGAATATTTAATAGCATGTGGCTTTTACAGATTTTTTCAGAAATTTAATTTATTAATAATATATTTGTAAGTAACTCAATTTAAAATCTTAACCAGACTTAAGATTGTTCAGGCTTTTTTCTGACTGTAAGGTCATTTTTCTAATTCATTTTAAAATGATATAAAAATTCAAAGGAGGGGTGTTAATGCATGTGATATGCATATGTAATGATGCTTAAACTTTTTAAAATTTTCCCATAGGCTATGCAAACCACATAGCCATGACACCCCTGCTGACTTCCTGTTGCAAAATATATTTCAAGATTTAAGTCCAATCCCATGTCTGATAAACAATTCTATTTATTAAAGAATGCAATCTATTTGACAACAGTAAATTTAAACTATCAATATTCCCTAGAAAAGTTAATTTCTTTTAAGTAAATATAATTAAATTAGGAAATCATGAATTTGAGTACCCTGGATATACAGTTTTTTTTGACCATTGGTGGGCAGGAAATAACTTCCCAACCTTAAAATTGTTCTAATGGCATCACTCAGTGTTCTATGGTAGAACATTTCTTTAACTCCAACAGGGGGATAACCTCATTTCAAATTGACACATACAATGCCATACATACTGTCTAATAGACAATGTAATCTTCCAACACAGCTGCATTAGACTTCTTTTTTTGAATAAACCAGATCAAAGCCAATAGGTAAATATGCAAATGGTTATGGCACTATAAATGAGTAAAGTTGTAGAAGTCAGGAGGAGAGGGCTGAAAAATGATTGTCAGAAGAAATTTCAAATTATATTAAAACAAGTGAGGAGTAAACAATCTGTGAAACATGAAAGATTTAAAAGATTGTATTAAAACACTAAAAATAAGACTATTCCTCAAATAACAGATATGTACCTACAATACTGTGTTTGATTTTCTAATTCAATCTGTTGCTAAAAAACTATAATTTATATAGTATCAGTGTTAATACTATAGTAGAGCATCTTTACCCTTTTATACAAACTTCCCCTTTGCAATGAATCAATATAGAAATAATAAGTATTTTATAAGTATCATATGTTAAGGATCATTATTCATTTCAATAATATTATATACATTTTAACTTCTGATATAAAAAATTGTAAAACTTGAGTTCTCAATATTTTAGAGTTGATTGCATAAAGCGGTATTAGCTTACTACCAGTAGTAACTCGAGGAAAATCAATAAATTTAGTTTCATGCGGATTGCATAAACTGCTACCAGGAGTAAAATATTTATGCCTAGGCGTAAATATTTGAAAAATCGATATATTTAGTCCAATGGTCTACTACCATGAGGAGGTAGGTATAACTCCATTATTTCGATTTAGTTTTCATGTTAGCATTGGAAAAAAATGGCCGGACATATAATAATGTGTTATTAAACGTCTTATATCTTAATTTACATTGTACATATATAGAAATTTAAAAAAAAATTAAGAAACTATTTTAAGTCAAATATTTTTATTTTGCTCTGAAATGAAAAGCGTTGTCATTTTATATAGGTATATGTACTTATAAATATACTTCTACTAAACATCTCAATTCTATATTGTAGGACAAAACTATTTCATCATTAAATTTGTGGAAATCAAGAACATTGTAATGGAGTTTCCAAATTTTAAGTGAATTTTAATTGGTTAATCTATAAATAAAACATGGATTTCCCAAAACTTACGCCATGTATTAGTTAGTCTAGTAGTAAGCTAATACTGCTTTATGCAACTGAATTTACTCCTTGGTAGTAACTGCTACCAGTATTAAGGCTACTTACTACCAGTAGCAGCTAATACCGCTTTATGCAATCAACTCTTAATGTTTTTTTTAATATTGATTTATGAGTATCCATATACATGCATATCATATATCTTATATGTGCATTTTTTTGATATACTGGGGCAATGGTTTTGTTTAATTTGTCAGTGGTAACTTGAATTTTCAACTGTATGTGGGCCCTTAAACACACTTCTGGTTATTTTAGGATCAGTCTTTCCCATGCCTGAATTTGTAAAAGGAAAATTATAGTCACATATCAATGTTTGATACACTTATTGGTAAAATATTTAACCAAACACCCTGGTAATCAAATATAATATATTTATTTTCATATTTATTTGAAAAAACTAAACACTGTATCACACCCAAATGACCTAATTTTTTGAAGTATGGTTTTTATTCATTTAATCTTTTACAATATAATTTAATGAGTACATTGAATCCAACCAGCTATCCAGCCAACTTTTGTCAGAACAGTTTACAGGGTGGACAATTATAAATTTTTCTAATAAATATTTTAATACTATTGATTGTAACAGTCCTTTTGAAAATATGTATAATATGAACTATCCAAAAATCAAGACAGGCTTCTACTTAGCAACCATACTTTCATTGCCAAAGCCAAGTATTTTTAAATATTTATTTTTACAACTACAATAACCAAAATATTTTGTGTGTGTATATATTAGGTAAATGTATCAGGCCTCTCACTTGTCCTAAAAATCCTAAAATTTTGCCATTTTGACAAATTTGTCCTAAATTGTCCTGAAAAGTGTAATTTGTCCTAAAAATCTTAAATATTTACTAAAAAAATTACCAAAAAATGTCCTAAAATCCTAAAAATATATAAAAGGTTTTTACCCATGGGAGGCCTGATTCAGTCTCACAGGCACAAATACGATATCATGCTGATTTGGGAGCCAAGAAACAAATTGAAGAGCAAGAAAAGAAACAATGAGAAAAAGCTACTAAGGAGAACAAAGAAAAACAAAGAATCCAACCTGAATCAAGCTATTGATGACGAAATTAAACAAAAGAGCATGGACTTTTGGTTGCTGAGGGCAACCATAAGTTGCAAACTGCATTAAATACTGATAAGGTGAGAGAAGCTGGTTCAATGATAGAGATGGGAATTGAAAGGAAGAGAAAGTTGACTCAAGATTGAAGTAAATCTTCTGAATTGAAGATTGCAGAATTAAACATAAAGCTGTTGTACAAAAATGAGTTATTTTGAAAGCAAACTTTAGTTACATAACTATATAACACTATATAACTGTCTATTGGATATAATCTCAAATTTTATTGATCATGTACTAAGGAAATTATATATCTACACTAATTAATATTGTATTATACACATTTGTATTTATTTTTGTCCTAAAATTTTATCAAAAAATGTCCTGAAATCCTATAAAAAATAAAGGTTTTTACCCATGGGAGGCCTGATATATTCATAATTATATTATTTTTTAATGCTACTTGCATGGTAGGATAAGTATTAGTATATATTTATTTATACTTTTATCAGAATTTTTTATAAACTCTTTAGAATGGTGAATTAATAATTGTTGGTAATGAATTGTATTTTTTTATTTTAAGTTTTTTTAGACAGCTTATAATATGTAGTTTCTTGATTTCTATAGTTTTATGTTCATTCATGTTAATTATTTTAAGCCTGAACTGTATGTGTTTTATAATTTTTAGTTAAATTCCTGGATATTGTGAGGCCTTTCTGTGCCCTTCTGCCAGAAATTTCTAAACCCGAAAGAAAGATTCAATTCAGAGAGAAAGTATTATGGACAGCTATCACTCTTTTTATCTTCTTGGTTTGTTGTCAAATCCCTCTTTTTGGTATTATGTCTACTGAATCAGCTGATCCTTTCTATTGGATGAGAGTTATTCTGGCCTCCAATAGAGGTTCATTGATGGAACTTGGTATCTCTCCAATTGTAACTTCTGGTTTAATTATGCAGCTCTTGGCCGGTGTCAAAATTATTGAGGTTGGAGACACCCCAAAAGATCGGGCATTGTTTAATGGAGCACAGAAATGTAAGTACAAGTTATTTTCGAGCTAAAGTTTTATTAATAACAAAACATTGATTTTTCAGTATTTGGAATGGTTATCACTGTTGGACAAGCTATGTTGTATGTTATGTCAGGAATGTATGGTGTTCCATCGGAATTGGGTGCAGGAGTCTGTCTTTTGATTATTTTTCAGGTAAGAACTATTTTATTTATTTTTTTATTAATAAAATTTGAAAAAAATATTTGCCAATCTTTTTAGTTGACATTTGCTGGTCTATTGGTTATGATGCTTGATGAACTTCTTCAAAAAGGATATGGTCTTGGATCAGGAATTTCACTTTTTATTGCTACAAATATCTGTGAAACAATTGTATGGAAGGCTTTCAGTCCGACAACTGTGAATACCGGAAGAGGTAATCTTATTTTTAATGTTGATGTTGGTTTGATAAGTAAAAAAACAATATGTAAAAGTTAAATTATGTTTAATTTTTGTGTTTGTCAATTTCAGGAACTGAATTCGAGGGAGCAATTATTTCTTTGTTCCATCTTTTGGCAACTAGAACTGACAAAGTCCGCGCTTTACGTGAAGCCTTCTATAGACAAAATCTTCCTAATCTAATGAACTTGCTTGCAACTGTACTCGTTTTTGCGGTGGTTATATACTTCCAGGTGAGTTATTCAGTGAATTATTTCCTGCATACAGTATTTTATTTTATAAACGGATTACTGCTATTGTATTAATAAAAATTATATTGACAATTCATGTGTACTACTATTTCCACATATTTAACATAAAAGGAGAGAATTCTAGAATAACTTCATAATAATTAACACATTTCGTGTTATTATGGTAAATTTTTGTGTTTTTATAAGCATTTCTGTGTACTATTTTCACATGTTTGTGTAACATAGAAGGAGTAAATGCTAGAAT
>JAUZNC010031735.1:0-10815 GCA_034780395.1 Vannuccia rotundouncinata
ACCTAAAATTAATGACATAAAAAAAATTATAGTTACATTTTGAAAAAAACGCAGCAAATGTAAAAAAAAACAAAAAACGCTGGGATTTATTTGAAAAAACGCAGCTGCGTTTAAAACGCAGCTAGTGGCAACACTGATTAATCTTAAGGTTACAAATGACTATGTGTGCATAGTTGCAAATTTGTACATACTTATTATCTCTAATTGTCCATTGTATATTATAAACATAATTATGAAGACAATAAATCTAAATATACTGTTTAAAATAATAAATTATAAAATCAACATAAAAATTTTACTTTCATCTTATAAAAGTAGTTTACCAGACAAATAATATATATTTATAGAAAATATCTAAACACCCAATTATATGTATTCTAGGTAATAAAACTTCTTAGATACCTATGGAACCATGGAGATTGTGCTGTACCAAAGTGAAATAGCTTCTGCCACCCCTAAAGTTTTGTGCATTCAAACATATAATTGTAATAATCCTTAGTGGATAAATTGGCAGTTAATTTGTCATGCATTGACACATTTATTAAACTAGCCTATTTGGGAATCTTTATCAATCAGGACATAAATCAAATTATTTTTAAAATTATGGTAAACATGCAGAAATATTTGACACCTGATTGATGGCTTTCCAAGTTATGATCTTAAGATGCCCTAAGATACCACTTCCTAGCCAGTCAATTTGTTTATAAATTTAACCTACCCAACTCAACTTTCACTTGCCACAGTTGAATACTATTTGCATCCCTATATTGGTTTTTTTTTGTAAATGAAAATTTTGATATTTTATTGTTTACTATAATTCAGAAAAATAATGAATTCACAGCATAATACAAGATTGTTGCTTATTCAACCATCTTTTCAAAACTCATTTTAATGTAATGAATCACTTTGAAAATACTAAAATATATATTTTTAACCATCAGGTTCCCACTACTAAAAAAATTATTTAGGTTTCAGTCAATTTATATGTTTTCTAGTATCAGTAAGTATCCCAATTCTGTATTTTTTGCATTAAACTTAAATTAAAGATTTTTATTTTACAAAAAATGGTTATATTAATCGGTTTACTAATAGCCGCACTACTTACATATTCGAGACAGAAATGAAAAGTGAAACAAACTAAAAATTTCTGTTAATTATAACAAAACTATTTTTATTTGGCAAATTTAACACATAATATTATAGGGGCTTTTCTGAAATGATGTCTCCCTCGAGGTAAAGAGAGATATAAAAATGTGGCAAATAAAAGATGGGGAACATATTTTATATATATATATTAGGTGTAAAAAGTATAATACTATATCAATAAACTTGTATTGAGAGGCGAAAATAAGCAGTTATAAAAACAAATAATATAGTATTTTAGTTTCGAACATAGAAAACGGTTGGGTTTAATAAAAGTTTTAATTGTTGTTTGATATTTTATTTGATTAACAATATTAAATAACTGATTTGAAAATAATAATAATACATCTCATTCCCTGTTTTCTTTATAGTAAAATAATGAAAACATTACGATTTAATGGAATAACATATGTAAGCTTTAAATAGTAGTTACTTAGGGTTTTTTATTTAGTAAAATTTCCTGAGTAAGCCCTATTAACGTCATGAATATAAACACACTATTCTATTTTTATTCCAGTTGAGCGTCGTATGGAGTTTCATGGGTAATAATGAAGTCACTTCGCAATTAATCGGGCGATTAGAAATGTTATGGAGAGGTGGCTGCAAATATTTTTTTGTATGTCCAATAAAAACGCTGAGTTGATTAATCTAATCGCAAACTGAAATACATTTTTTAATCCGATTACAGTGAAATTTCCGACGCATTTCCCTTGAAATTATTTACAGCTGAGGTCTACAATTGCGATTTAATTGCTCTTGGAACACACTTGACCTTATAAATTCTATGAAAATAACTATTTTCTGCTATATTTTAACATATAATACTTTTTTAATCTGCAATTATAATAGCTGCTCGATCTTCAAACATACCTCTTATCGGAAATTAATTTCACAATTTCGTGTTTGTGTTAACATGCAATTATTGCACTTATAGAACTATAACTACTGTGTATGTGTTAGTATTCATTTCTAAGTTGAATTAAATGACATAGTTGGGAAACGTTTAATTCTCTGATCTAAGAATTTTTTCCGCTTAGAAAAATATTGCTGCTGATATCGACGAATTGCGTTCCCACGATGAATTGCGTTTCTGATAAAAGAATGTCTGGTGAACGCATTTCGTCGCTAACAACGACAAAATTCTTTCATCTATGGATTCCGCCTCCCATGAATTTTTGCTGCCCGAGGACGATCAACCGGCCTTCGACTCTCGGGAACTACTCAAAGCTGGAGACGGGCAAAGTAACCCGGTCCATTCCAAGACTCCCAGGGATGGATGCAGCAAAGAAGTGTACTGTAGCAGGGCCAGGATATACCTTTCATATGCTAAGTTAGGAAATGCATCAGAATATATCATCGCCAAACGAATTGCAACCAGGTCATCTAGATTCTCCGGACCTCTCAACATTTGGTTCTGTCAAGAACATAGGATCCCCAGTAAGTCTGATATACATTTTTCTGTTGGTTTCGTTTGCCCTGTTTACTCAGTTTGTTCTATTTGAAAAATCAAGATCAGGAAAAATGCAGCGGTCTTCTACTACAATGACACTAATTGCAAGTCAATCTCTCACAAGAAACCTGAGTGTTGTGTCATTTCTAGATACTGCCTTCCACTAGATGGTACTGTGCGAGCCTCGGTCCAACCAACACCACACAGGACGCAAAAACAAGATTATCATTGTGGCTGCGGTAGAAAACCGGAAGACTTCAGGAAATCCAACAAGGAAGAGGCAGGTGTCGCCAAAAACTGCAAATTCTGCTAGAAAACGACTGCCAAGAATCTGAACCCTCTGAAATGTAACAACTGCCACAAATACTCTCATAAAAAAGGGCATCCGTAATAAAGTGTATGAACTTGATCACAGACTTCAGCTGGACGACATTGACATCTGTCTTATCCAAGAAACAAAGCTCAACGGGAAAGGCAACACCCTCGTGGGCATCGACGGAGGTCTCATCTACTACATTAAACGCATCACCTTGTTTCATCAATAACTGGAACACCTCCAATACGGGAAGCTTCGAAAGTCCACTTGCAAAATCAGAGTATCCTAGCAAAGATGGCTTACCATTTTCAATGTTTACAACCCTCCGAATAGAATCACAACCGGAAACGACAACACCAGCTTTAATTCTTTGGTGATCTCCTATCCGGGACTGTGATCCGTGACCGTGAATACCGTGGAAAAGTTGGACGTCTTTGTTTGGCCAATTTATGGTGCGTCACGAAAAGACGACGTTCGTTGTACCAGTTGGAAAAAAAGTAAATGGACCGAATTCACGAGTGAGATTGAATCAAAAGTCGGCCAGCCTCAATGACAAGAACGTTAAACAGTTCGAAGAAGTTGTTTTTTAATGCATGTAGCATTGAACTGTACGCCGAGAAAGACGTCTCTTCTAGTTGTTCCAATTTCGGAATACATTTTATAGATAGATATCTGAATCTTACTTTTCCTAGAATATGAAACAATTTTTGCGGGTACATCTTTGAGGTAAATATTGATCTAAGTAGCAGTACCGATGTTAAGGCTTATATAGCTGATAAATACAAATAAATTGGTACAATGGCGCTGGTGAAACTGCCAAATCATTTTCTTTCAGAAAGAACAAGTTCAATGATTGTGCATGTTGAGGCACTTCATAAACTTCCCTGGAGAATGTACAGTACAAATAATAATATGACAAATACTTCTCATAAGTAATTCAAAAGAGGGCATTCCAACAATTGTTTTTATGATTACAATTCAGGGCGTTATACAAAATATGTTGTTTATTTATTTGCATTAACGCATTATAACTCTTATGATAATCTATAAAACGAAACCAAGATTTACTTACACTCGGACGTCGCTTATTGTATTAAAAATGTCTGAAGTTGATCCATAAATACACACTAACCTTAAAACATTACTATTTCCGAGTATACCTTCAGAGAGATGCAATGGAAAGAGGAATCTCGAGAAATGAAACAGGAAGAAAACAGAAACTAAACCTTTCCCCGCCATCTTTTAAAAGTTGTTTGATACAATTGCAAATTATCATAGGTTTCAGTTGAAACTGATATTGATACGCAATAGCAGATAGTTTGTGCATTTTGAAACTACCTTCTATTACCCTTATGAAATTAAGAGAATGAAACCTTTCAACTTTGAGACAATGAAGATAAATAATCGTTTGTTAACTGTAATAGGTATTAATTAGATAAATATCTAGAACAAGTTTTTTGATTTTTTTATTGGCAAATTAGCTTAAGATTTATACTGTCACCTCATTTATGTGCTATATTTCGGAATATTATAGATATATTTCTAATAAATTAGGATTAAATCACATTTTCGGAATTAATTATTATTTTGGAATATTTTAAGCTAATTTTCAAATAATAAATTAAGATTTGGGGACATTTTACGATGTAAGATTTCAAATTAATTTGTATATATATTAGCTATTAAATTATATATAAAGTAAACAAAATTCTATGATTTTCCGAGTACAAAACAATTTACAAATTTAAGAATTTGACATAATCCAGAAAAATCTCCCCCTGTTCCGACATTTTATAGAACACCCTCCTCCTGTTTCCCGGTTCCGACATTTTCTAGAACACCCTCCTCCTGTTCCCGGTTCCGACATTTTCTAGAACACCCTCCTCCTGTTCCCTGTTCCGACATTTTCTAGAACAGGCTCCTCCTGTTCCCTGTTCCGACATTTTCTAGAACACCCTCCTCCTGTTCCCTGTTCCGACATTTTCTAGAACACCCTCCTCCTGTTCCATGTTCCGACATTTTCTAGAACACCCTCCTCCTGTTCCCTGTTCCAACATTTTCTAGAACACCCTCCTCCTGTTCCCTGTTCGGACATTTTCTAGAGCACCCTCCTCCTGTTCCCTGTTTGGATATTTTCTAGAGCACCCTCCTCCTGTTTGGATATTTTCTAGAGCACCCTCCTCCAGTTCGGACATTTTCTAGAGCACCCTCCTCCTGTTCGGACATTTTCTAGAGCACCCTCCTCCTGTTCGGACATTTTCTAGAGCACCCTCCTCCTGTTTCCGCCAGTGCCTGTTGCATGATTAATTAAAATGAACACGAATTTTTATACCCATATTGTTATATTTGAATTCTGTAAGATTTAATCATATTCATAAAACGCACCAATTATACCAAATAAATCGGAATTAATATTTAGCCACATTAAAATAAAAGTTAATAAATGTGAAGTGCTAAATAGTTAACGATAACTTCACAGACCTATACATAATAATTACAAAATATCTATTTTAAAATGACCCTTTAAATTAAAATCAATGTGGTAAGAAATATCTATAACAATTAATTTAGTGATTTTTATTGGATTTTATTATTTTAATTATTTAATTAAATTAATATATTTTTTATTTATATTCAAAGGAACTCATTTAATGACACATTTTTATATGTGAATATATGTTTTTATTAGATACATTTGTATAAAAATAATATCTGATCTTATCATTGATTTTGTATACTCTTATTATTAATTACTAAATAATTCTATAATTATGTTTGATAAAATTAGTTGTAGTATTTATTTGTTACAACATTTCCAAATAGAAATTTTATAATTATAAAGAGTACAGCTTTGAGAATAGGATCGAGTTATTTCGTAAATAATATTGTGGTCATGATCATCGAGTGAATTATAATATACACATACGTGTACCTTCATTTTAATGTGTCTAAGCAATATGTTTTATTTGGTGTCACTGTTTTTTTGGGGGGAAACATACATGTGAGGCTCATATGATCCGTGATCCTCATCTATTAAATACGACATCATTCTTAATAACATGAGAATCTTGTCTGCAGCTATTTTTAGGAAAATATAATCTGAATTATTTAAGGGGAAGGGGTGTGGTGTTCATAGCAAATTTGGTTTACGCATCAATTTATTTTATATTGTATTTAATTGATTGCGATTAGTTATATATTTTAATTTAAATGTAAAATATATTTAATTATTAAAAATGTCTTTTTCGGTATTAAATTACATTGTTTATTATTATAAATAAAAAATAAAACGAAGTGATGCAACTGAAATATATGGAGCGTACAAAAGATATGATAATTTTCCTATAGTATGTTACGCACATTTTCTTATAGTACGCACATTTTCTATGATACAGACTATATACCTATATATTTTATAAAAGCCCCAGTTAAACCATTAGTTATTGTCTATGCAAAAATCATTTTTTGTAAAAGTTTATCGGTATAGTTAATGTTTCCAACACTTTTTTCAAAGTGTCTTTAAAAAATGTTCTTCAGCGATCATTTTTATAATTAATATCATGAAGATGTAGTATGAACGAAAATCCAGTATTAAAAACTCCCAATATATAAATTAAAATACCCGTCCAATCAAAAAAATAAATGCAAAGATTTTTAGGTAGCTAATTGATAGTGAATGTTTATTTATTTTCATATAGATTATTTTACAGTGGACAATTTCATTCGAGTTATTTGTAAATAAAATTCTAATTTATGGTTTTATATAGTGCAAGTAATTAACATGAATATTTATTGATAAAATGCAAAGAATTGAACAATAAGAGATAGATGATGTAGGAAAAAATACCACAAACTTAATTTAGTTATAAATTATAATAAAAACCAAACATGACAATTCTATCGAAAACAAACCACAATTTTCCAAAGATAAATAAATGCTACCTATTTATTTATATACACCCCCAAAAATCTAACAATGTGCTATTTCTTTTTCTGTAAATAAAATTTGTTTTAAGATAATAATATAATACAATTCTTTGTTTTTGACAAGAAATGTATAATCACACAAATTATTTGTTAATGTGTAGTACGGAAAAATCATATCTCGAAATTAAAATATGAAAATGTTTATAAGAGTCTGTAAATAATTATTGTCTAGAATACGTACATTTTAATACACAAGATCAAATTGAAAAATTCTTACATTTCGGAGGTATTCATGCGTATTATAAATATATTTCTAAATGTTGTCATATTTCAGGTACCCCGTAATAATTAATATGTGTCAATCATTACAAATATGTACAGTGTTGATATTGTTAATGAAAACTATTTAGAATACAACTAAAGAATCAAATATTAAATATTTATCATTTGTTGAATTACGAAGTTGAGAAGATTGATATTACAAAAGAATCTAAGTTGTATCTATTTGGTAGATATTTTGAATATCATTTTAGTTTACCAGGTATCATATAACATGAGACATTTTGCAATAATATAAAAAAACTAGCAAACTTAAAAACTATTATCCAACATATTTTACAACAAGATTCTACAATAAACGAAATATTATTTGTAGAAACTGATGTTGATAAAAAAAGGTTTGTATATATTTTATTATTTATATCAATGAAAATATAATACAATTTAATGAATTACTAATTTGTCTAAATCCTTTTCAAAAATTAATTTCTAATTAGAATATTATTGATTGAAGTCTAATACTCAGGCCAACAATTCCGCTACCAAATTTTGCACCTTCGTTTTGAGGTCGTCGTCATGTTGGACCCTTCTTTGCACTGCCAAGTTTCACCGAATGCGGCCAGGTTGGACAAAGGACCGATAATTCTAAATTTATGAAACAAATTTATTTAGAGAACATTTGAAAAGTTGATAACATTTGATAACAAATGATAACATTTTCGAGGAAAGATGAAAGATATTTTATAGAAGATAATCCATAAATTAATACGATAAACTTATTAGTAAACCATTAAAATTATATTAAATTGAATAAAACAGATTATAATAATCCGTTATATCCGGAATACAAATATTTTAATTTAACTAAGTTTACTATAATATTTAACAGAAAATTTCTCGACTGCTGGATAAGATAATTCTAAAATGAATTTCGTCTTATAAAATACAAAATACAAAATTTTAATTTATTTTTTTGTGTTAGGAATCATTTGATTGTGTATTTACCCATTTGGAATAAACCTGCTTCTAAATCTAAAATTACCTGTATCTGGCGGGAGAGTGAACTTTGAAAATGGATTTGTAGAGGGCCAAATCTTTCTGGACTCGTTCGCAGTGGAACTAAAATATAAAAAAGTTTATAGCAATCTTTTATGAGTGTCTGCTGAAACTTCAATTAATTAATTTTCATTTTAAACCAAAATGTATCTTTTATAATTTGGTAGCGAAGCATAAATAACGAAAGTATAAGTATTTATTGATAAGTTCTACTTACGGAGGACATCTGAACGAACAACAGCTGATCGTCTGTGAAGTTTCCAATTCCAGGAAGAGACTTTATCTCCTTGGGATTATCCTTCTTCCATTTCAGGTAAGCCTGGAGTTCACATAAACACAATAAAATCCAATTTCTCTGGATAGGAAACACCCCAGTTAAGTGGGGGCTCACCATACCTTGTAGGTGAAATAAACGGCGGCGTTATCGACGACATTTTCGTTGAGGGTGAGGCCACCATCCAGTTTCTTCGATGCGTACACGTAGTTGGCATATTTGTCTACGAAGCAGTGGAATTTGTTGTTGAAGGCCGTCGAAAAACCAATTGGAGCGGCAACAAATGCCCCAGTATGGTTTCTACTGACTCCTGAAAGGACGGAGGAAAAGAGTTTATTGATTAATAATTAATAATTAATCAATTTATTGTCTAACCGTAAATATCAAATCCATGGAGAATTTCATGCGCAAGAATGTATCCGATTCCGCCAAACTTCAGAGCACTAACGACAGAATGCGATACTTCCATTAAATAAGATCTTGATTTGGGGAATTGTAGGCACACTTACCCAGGGTAACTCAGCTCAAAGGTGGGGAAATTCAGCATGGCTCCAAGTACATCTAATTTACATCGAAAACAGGGGAGTCACAAGAAATATAATTTAAATGCAAACTATACCACACATACGGAACCAGTTTCTAATACTTTTAAATAACAATTAAAATCCCTCAGGTATAATAAATCCTGATTGTTATACAATTCTTGTAAAACATACTTTTAAATGCTAACAATTAAATTTGTTAATAGTTTATATTTTTGGATCTAGCAACCCTATTCTTAGATTTGGATAGAACTTACAGACTTGGTTGTAGGGCATGTAGTAGGCTGCAGGAATCGCAGGAGATTTCCAACTAGAAACGGTTAATATTTTATTAGACTTTCAATTATATGAATTTACCTCCCAAGTAAGTATTACATGTGGGCAAAAAATTACTTTATATAATGTTACTTATTATGTCTTGTTAAGACTTCGCAGATATTTACAGTAACTCGTAATATATAGGAAAATTTTATTTTCAGTCTAACTACTACTGATAAAGACTACATACTACTCTTAAAGACTTCATACTACTGATAAAGGCTACACACTACTGATAAAGACTACATACTACTGATAAGGACTACATACTACTGATTAAGACTACATACTACTGATAAGGACTACATACTACTGATAAATAATATATACTACTCATTAAGACTACATACTACTCATAAAGACTACATACTACTCATAAAGACTACACACTACTCATAAAGACTACACACTACTCATAAAGACTACACACTACTCATAAAGATTACACACTACTCATAAAGACTACATACTACTCATAAAGACTACACACCACTCATAAAGACTACATACTACTCATAAAGACTATATACTACTCATACAGATTGCAGAATACTTATTTAGTATTGTAGATCTTCATATCGAATTACTTTGGGAAACTGAATTCATACCCGAAATCGATCTATTTAAAATAAACACGACTCACTGCTGTCCCCTTGGTTGACCAATTAAATTGAGATTGTCCTTCACAAATTTCTGGATGACGTTCATTAAATTTTCCGCTAAACTATCGGATAAGGTCTGAAATGTACGATAATGAAACTTAATTCATTCTATTTTCAAACTGAACTGAAATGGTATGGGAAAAATTATTACAAACACATGTTGTATAAATTGGATTTCTACTGCTGAAAATATTTTTAAATTAAATTTCAAGAGATTTTACATATTTTTCCACTTATATGTTTTATGGTATATATTTTAAAAATAGCTCAAATGTTTCATAAATCTAAAATGTGAGAATCATTATGTAATTCTTAATCGTCGATAATATTATTGTTACTTACGATAGATTCATATTTCTCCATAATTTTTGAGTCATCAAGAACACTTTCGTCATAGCCAATATTGATTTTCATTGTATCAAGCTGCACAGAAAGAAATATCAAATTATAAAAATTGAACGAAATTTATTTTCTAATGGATTAAAAGATAGATAGGCATTACTTGTTTTTACTCACAAATTTGTTGAAAATATAATTTACGATTTAATACGGTTTTCAACTTCAAGGGATGAATTTAGTTTAACAAGACAATTATATATTTGTTTAACTTTTTTTTTCGTGATTATAGCGGTGCAGGGACTGATGATGTGGCCTCAATTTTTCTGTTGGCAGGCCGCCAATACTTTTATTATCTTAAGACAAATCCAGCTCTGTGACTAGCCAGGAACGAGAGAGTACGACGATGCCTGGAACCAGTTCTGGAACCACACCTTGGCTTTGCAAACCAGTTCTGGAACCACACCTTGGCTTTGCAAACCAGTTCTGGAACCACACCTTGGCTTTGCAAA
>JAUZNC010031746.1:0-20434 GCA_034780395.1 Vannuccia rotundouncinata
CCTCTACTAGGGCCCCTCCTTAATGACATCACCTCTACTAGGGCCCCTCCATAATGTCATCACCTCTACTAGGGCCCCTCCTTAATGACATCACCTCTACTAGGGCCCCTCCATAATGTCATCACCTCTACTAGGGCCCCTCCTTAATGACATCACCTCTACTAGGGCCCCTCCATAATGTCATCACCTCTACTAGGGCCCTCTATAAGGACACTGGGGTTGAATGAAGTCCTATTTAATAAAACTTAATATTTTACTTTTCAGAAATATTTTTATAAAGAACGGTGTTTTAAAACTTGGTGACTTTGACTTCTCTTGTTTCGCCTATTCTCGCAATATTTCCGGTGGCTTCACAAAAACTCCATATTACTCCAGTCCCGAGGTTTTGAAGCACGAAGGATACACAAGCAAAGCTGATGTCTGGTTAGTTCACTGGTTTCAAATTATATATTTCAAAGCTTAATTTATGTCAATTACTAAAACATTCCACGTTAAATAATATAAAACGCACGGTAATTAGTGAATTATAGATTATCATACTATTATAATGCGAAAAAGTAATAATTCTTTTAAATGCATTCTCCATAAATATTTCTTCTGCTTATAAGTCAATGATTGTAATGGAACGCTTCTTCAGTCGTTATTAATTCTAACTATAATTACCGCCCTCAAAATGTATTGTCTAAAATGATTGGAATCTGTTGCTTCATATTTCTGTATCTGTTATGGTTAAGGTCCGCGGGTTGTGTCATCTTTGAGTTGTGTGAACTACGGCACCCATTTGAAACCCCGGGTCTTATGGCGGTAATCTATAAAATTATTCGAGATCCGTATCCTTCGATAAGTGTAGATTTCTTCTCCAAGAAACTACAAGACATAATTGACAGGTGAATTTATAAAATATATTAAATTATAAAATAATACATCACTTATGACTAATATAAGTATCAGTAGTATATTACAGTGTACATAATTTAGTTCGTTTTTTTATTTTTAGTATGTTAGAAAAGGACCCAGAACTTCGGTTACCAGCTTTTGAAACTCTCAAAATGCCGCATTTGAAGCGAAATATATGGGTAAATATGATATTGATAATAATTGAAATTCTTTTTAGAAATAGTAAAATGTTTCTAAAATATATTTTAAATCTATATATGTTCAAAGTTGTAACCTCTTTAATAGAGTTGAACCTTTATTCGAATTATTGACATTTCTCCTTCAAATAACAGTTAAGCACAATCTTTATACTGAATTACCTTAAATATTCAAGTTCCCGTTCACACATGATTATAATGATCATTTCGAAATTTAATTATTTTTTTAATTTTGAATTCTAAATTTCTTTATACTATTTAAAGGGTTCTTACCATTATATATTTACTGTAAACCGTGTATTTCCTCTTACTGAGTAAAGGGTACTCATGTAGTTTTCAATATTTATTCCCACTTCATCATGTGAAATAGACCCTCCATTCATCATGAGAAATAATCTCCAATAAATGAAAAACTGAAAGATAAGGTTTTGTAATTTTTGAGAAATGCCCTTCTTCGGTCATCGTTCTTGATAAATGATTAATTATGAGTGATGTTTTACTTAACATTTAATTAATTTCTTCTGAACAATCTAAAAATATCAGGCAATAAATCAATTATGCACGGCAATGTTGTGATATTGACATTTTATTTTAATTAGAGAGAAGACTATTTTTCAGTGATAACTCGATGTAATCTAGCGAATTTGTTTACTCGATAACATTTTGAGCTGTATATTTTGCCACTAAAATACTAATATATGTTAATAATATTAAATCTTAGCTTTTAAGAAGAAAAATGCAACTCAGTCACGAAGAATTGAAGTCCAAAGCGGTCGATGAAGAAGCTGCCTTGATTACAAAACAGTTGCGTATTAAAGTCAAATATTGTTAGACCTCTTTTATTTCTAATTATTAAGTCCTCACAACAATCCATATTATATAGCCATAGTTTCACAATAAAAATATCTAATTTTATACTCGTGGTCAGGTGTGGATTGTCAACGCCTCGAGAAAGAACCCTGTCAGCCTCAAAAGCAATGAAGATTAGACAGAAACAGGAAGCCGAGGAGAGAAAACGATTGTAGGTTGAACACTTTTTAATTGAGTGTATAGTCGCGATGGCAAATTTTATATTAATTACAATTTAAAAGGTTTTTCAAAGATATATTGTTGATAGAAATTGAGTGAAAACTGAGGCACTATAAAATTTAATTTTATTATATCTTTTCTTCATAAATAAAGGATTAATTATTAGCAAATAATTTCTGATATTTTTTAATTTTCGTAGTTAAATAACCACATAATTATGGAGTTATACCATAAAACAAAAAGTATCTTCATAAAAAAGAAAAACTAATAAAATTGAAAAATTTTGACATTTTTTAAAACGTAAACTGTTATTGTATTCATATAAATATATAATTAAAGAAAAGTATATTCATAATTCATTAAAATTTATTCCAAAATTTATTAATAATATAATTACGGTTTTAATGATAACTACCTTTTCAAAATTATCTTTCATTCCAGAAGTGAACTCCTACCCGTGGAAGACGAGCAGAAAATGATTATCGATTTTTCTGGAAAGAAAAAAAAGGGACTCATAGGATCTGAGGCATGAATAATTAAAATAATTCATTTGATGCACGTTATACAATTAGAGAAAATGCTTAAAAATGCTTAATAGAAAATCAATTTAGAAATTTTTATAAATATTATTTCACAATATTTTTGATTAATCCTTTAAGTAATTATTTTATTTTCAGCTTCTCCCTATGACAACTGACCGACCTCTACCATCTCTCCAAATTATAGAAGAACAACGCAACGATTACGGTTTCTATATTCATGATTATTCCTTCGAGTTTTATCTAGATACGAGTAGTTTTGAGAATTCAGGGAATTTTATAACAAAAAATTAAATTAAAAACACTCCTTCATTTTATCTAATTTATTTATCCTTTTCGAAACTAATACTGTAATAAAACTGATAAGAATAGCCTTGTATAGAAATAAACATTCTACATCTCATGAATGATCTCTAAAGAATTATTTAGTATTATTTGGCATTTTTCTACTGGAAAACACTGCGGTGGTGACATTTCTGACGTGGATGTAAATTGAAGTTTATCGCCAGAAATAAAGCCGCGATGTCAATGATATTTCCTGAGAATATATTAAGAGAAGTGTTTAAATTGTTTACTGTAAAACTGAGCAGCCATAAAGCTGTCAACAGTTTAAAAAAACTTTTATTGTTTATTTGAAATAGTTGTGTCAAAAGTATAATTTATGTATTTTCAACTTTGAGATGTACGGTGTGAAAAATATTAGGAGAAGAAGTTAAGGAATATGTTTATTTTGACAAGTATACATACAACTAACATTATACTTATTACCACTCTTTTTTTTATATTAATTTTTCTTTTGCTGACTTAATGATTCTTAATTTACAATATAAATGTTGTCAACTTCACGAATGCAGAATTTTTTAATATTTAACTTAGCTGATTATGTTAAACACGCATACCTATTTATGTTTTGATAGTTTTACTCGAATCAATTATTGATTAAAGTCCCTTTTAATCCAGATCTCCATTGCGAAAGCAGCTCTACACGACCCAAATCGACAGCATCGGAACGACTCGAGGCCCAGTCGTCAACATTGCACGAAGCCCTCTACTCCCAACGAGGGCCCAAGAAAGCGGATCCACTGCCCTCGACACACAACATCTACGACATAAAGTACTCCAAAGTCCGCTTTTCAGAGGAAGTCGATTCTCCAACCAAATTCAGTCCAAGTGGAGTTGGTACGTCAAATCCTTTTTTGTAAGCGTAATAATTTCATTTGAATCCCATTCATATTTTTGTTTCAATTCAAAGACCCACAGGATGAAGATAGTCCAGAAAATCATGAAGATATCAGAGAAGTGAGCGACAGTGACACGGAGGGTAGTGATGAAGACGAAGATAACGAGGACAAAGAGAAGGCCAGAGAGGAAGCAAAAGTGTGTGAAGGACCAAGAGACAGCATTAAAGAGTTGGTTCTATGCTTGGAGGATCTTTTAGCTGAGGACGAAACCGATGATGGTCAGTTGTTAAATCGTTCTTGTGTCCCAAATTCATATTCGAGTAAATGATTAATTGATTAAATGTGTTGACGCATTTCAGATGATTTAGACGTCTTGGTTGAAGAAGACAACGAAGGAGCATACGGACCTTCTGTTAGAGAACAAAGGATTTCGACGATCAAGAAGTATCTTTTTAAAGGCTCAAAATTGTTTTGCATTTTTTTGTATGGTTACGGATTGTTGATCCTTAAAACGTTTTATTAGCTTTTCGATGCGGAAATTTAAAAAGCTTCTACACTTTTAAAGAATAAAAATCGTAATTTTTATGTTGATATATTCTTCTCAGTCTTTCGTTATTTAAATTTAAATTAATTAAACCTTTATTATTTCGAAAAGATAGATATTTAGAATAAATTTTATTTCTAAATTGGACTTTGGACTTAAAAGTCATTATAATTTTATCAATTTTTATTTTTTTATAATTAGCTTTTTATAAACTTGTACGGTTTATGTATACCGTAGTTTTTAACAGTATATATTTATTTATATATATCAATGAAATAATTATTAAATTTAGCAATTTGATATTTTCCTTAATCCGGACTTCTCAAATAATCACAATCAGTCAATGCATGAAAATGTTTAGTGAAGTCAACTTTCAAAGTATCTATGACTTCCTCTATCAGAAGAGAAGTGATTCAACCCCACATCCTGACAAAACAGAATTATCCATCAACGAAGGACTCAAGAAACATCATTCGTGCAAAGTTTCCGATTGCTTCCTGGTTGACCAGCTGGTTTTTCTGGAAAATTCTGGTTTCTGAAATTTTTGAATCATTCCTTATTTCACATTTTCTTTATTTATTTTTTATTATTATACTATTCTATAACATTTTAAATTTTCCTATGTTTCATAAAGTAACTTCATTATTTATTTTGTTAAATATTTACAGGTTCAAAAAAAAGTTATACTTGTTAAGATATTAATTTATATTTGGAGAAAGCTGAATTTGAACTTATATAAGGAAAACTAATTTTAAATGGGTATATAATTAGATGCTTGTTTATTAACTTTGTTATTTTTAAAATTATTTTACTAATATTTATTTATGACTTATGAAATTTGAAATATTGAAGCAGTAGAAACATTTCAAATTTTGTTATATTTGCTAAAAGATTATATTTCTAGTATGATACATTTTTTAGACTTTGATTATTTACTACTTTTATAGATAAACAAATTCATTATTACATTTTGCTTTATATAATAATAAAAGTATGTACTATACGGTTTGCTATGTTTGCGATATATTTTCTTGTATAATTTTGTGTGTAATTTTCTATTTGAGCAGTATTAAACAGCTATTAATATTACGGAAACCTATTCTCCTCTTTTATCTTTTTGTTTTTCAATAATTTAAGTTCCAACCTGCTAGCCATTAATACAATTTAGCGGAAATGGTCATAATTAAAAATCATTAATTTTATCAAGAATAAGATTTAATCCGTTTTTAACGCTTTGAATTGTAAATAATTTTCTCGTAAAAATTACTTTCTTAAATATTAAGGATTTATATTTTAATTGAAATTGAAATTATATTGTATAATTATTATATTAAAAAATACATCATTGCACATAATGTTCAGATTTCTATCTGATTGCTGATATCATAATTTGGGTGTGTAAAGAAAATAATATTAAGGAAAGAAATAAAAAAATGGTTATCGTACATTCGACGATTAACATTTTCTTTTAAATTTAAAATATGTTAGTTACGTATGATTTGATTTGTTTACAATATTTGTTTAGAATATCAAAACACTTAATTTGAATGTTATAAGCATACATTTATAAAAAATAAATTTTTTAATTCAACAAAATTGAGTAAATTAATCAACAGGGGTCCTCAACATTTGATGACGTTATGTTTATTAAAACATTTAAATTTCATTTTTAAAACTTTTAGCGAAGTTTACTTAGAAACTGAATACAAATTTGTTTTGTTTTAATGATAATAAATAACTGATTACTCCTAACACATTAGAACAATATTTCTTTTAAATTGGCTTTTATATCCATGGTTTATTATAAATGGTTCTAAATCTAAAATAATCAATCAGGATCTTGTATCCGTCTATTTATACTTTTATTAAAAGAATGTTTTTATTTACTTAAATAAACAAAAAGATTCATATAAATCCTTTCTTTATTTTTATTTTCACAAAAAATTAAAGCATTTTAAATAATTACTCTTATTTCAGCAGTTTATTTTAAGCAGCCAATTTAATTTTGTTAGAATATATTTTCTTTGAAGATGTGGTTTTGACTGTTTAATAATAATGAACCTGGATAATTGACCAATAACATTTCCTTTATTTTGTTAACATTTTTGTCCATCAAAGATTAATTCTTGTTGTGTTGGGAGTGAATGCTGAATGTCTGTCTGTGGAGAAAGAAATCAATTGATAGGTTTATAAAAAGTTGTTTCTTTTTCGGTTGGAGGGTTCACACACCAATTCCGTTATGAAATTATTTTTTCTGAGAGGAATTACATATTTTATTGTTGAAATGGATGAGAGCGCTGCGAACATATAATAGGTTGCCCACATTTTAAACAATTATTTATTAAAAATTTTACAACTGCGGGGAGTGTCAATGTAATTAGATTGGAATATTGCGCATATTAAATCCCCTCTCTCTAATTTTCAACCTCTTTTTGTGCTGTCCACGGGTAAAGTCAGTCGCCAAGGTCAGCGTTTGTGGAAGTTTGATTAAAAATTAAGACGTAATCTTTATTTAACTGCGAATTCAACTCAACTATCCTAATCCCAAGTACCACACCTGAATTATGTAAGTGCAGTCGTGAAAGTACCTTAAGCATCCGGAAATACTCGATATTCTATTTATTTAAGTATTTATTTATAATTCACTCAAAGAGGGATATAAAAGTAATCATTTACAGAGTTTCTCACTTTTAACATACGATTCCCCATTTTAGGAATACTTATTAATATTTGCAACTCTAGTAACTGGTGAGTTATTTATGTAAATGCATCATATTATGTTTCTGCCGATTCGAATTTCAGTTAGAAATGAATTATCATTTTCAATTAAAAACACAATTTAACAATTAAGAATCAACTTGAATCATTAAGGCGAGATTTTACGATTTTATTTTTAATTATTAAAATTGATCTAAATTTGTATTGAGACTGAAATTATTGTGAATAACATATTTGAAAATTAACTTTTTTTATTTTTACAATTTTTTTTAAATATTATTTTGTATTTTAAAAATTCATGCATTTTATTTAAAAATAAAAATGTTTTTAAATTCCAAAAATTACAATGTTAAATTTAATTACTATAAGATACCCTTTATTTTTAATTCAAATAATATCTTTTTGGTAATCTAGTGTGGACAGATATTGATCGATACTCAATGGTAATCATATTAAATATTTTCAAAAAGATGGATTTTTTAAATCTTTTATATTTAAAAAAATCTTTTATTATACAAATTTCTACTTCTATTATTTTAATTATTTTTAATTTCTATTATATTTTTTGGTTTAAAACTACATATATTTAAAAATTTAGTTTTAATTCATGACGGTCGTTAAAGGTTGATATCTTTTACAGAGAAATGAGATTATTACAAACATTATATTATCAAACATTCTTTTATTACTTTTCAATCGACAATTCAGATTTTTTTGAACAAATTTATTTTACCTTTCAGTTCGTTAAAAAAAACTTCTTATTAATTCTTTATTTGCATAATAGATTAAAAAGATGACTTATTATCAAAGAACCCGAGTACATAATACAACAGTATGTCTAATTCTGATGGTTATCGTCTGTTCTGCTTATGGATCCAGCCAAGTAGCATGGAGTAAAAAATCTGAGTCCTACATTAATATCCTAAGTTCAACACCGACAAAAGTGTCACAATTAAACAATGAAGATATACAGGACCTAGTGGACCCTCCCCTGCCCGTTCGAGCAATCTGGACCAAGAGGCGAGACATACATCCACAAGGTGAGAATACTATAAATTTACCTTTGATATATTAGTGAAATATTTTAATCCAATCGTTTAATTTAATAATTTAACTTTAAATAATTTAACATTTAATTATGCTTGTGTGAATCACTAAATTAATCGCTTTATCACAGTAAAAATATTCATCATGTTATTTAAATTGCATGAAAAGTTGCTCTTAAATGTTGCAGTTTGCAGTTTTTAATGGTCACTATTATTTGTATTTATGATACACATTTCCATAATATTGTTTTCATGGATTTATGTTTATATTTACGTTTGCAAGTTTAATTTATTTTAAAACTGAATATATTCTGTACATATCTTGTTTTATTTCATTTAATGCAATTCATGCAGTATAATTTGAACTATTATATATAACAGCATGTTCAAATTTCCAAACGTTGTCATTATTTTAAGACGTAGTAATAAAATACCCATCATTAGGAATTTCAAATAGCAAATACACATAGTTGTCATTCTAAACGGTATATTATTGGAATACCAACGGATTCATTTCTTGTAGAAATACCAGCACTGGAAATACGAATACTAAATTATCTATTAAGTTTATGTTATGGGTATATTTACAATAGTTTTTTGATTTTATAATGTATAATATATTATGACTGAATTTTGAGGTCAAAAAAGGTGTCAATCGCGCGTGATTCCGAATATTTTGCTCAATAAATCCAGTAGCTAATCATATTTTTGTTAATTACCTACTTAACATAACATTTTTTAAATATTGTTCAAATATTGTTTAATTACTGTTTTCTAATTATATTTTATCTATTGTTCACTTATTTCCCAATATTTAACAAACGAAAAATATCTGTCGAAAAATAAATACTTGTAGAATTTTTATTATCTGATGACGATGAAAAATTATTAAATTTTGAGTTGATACGAAATGGTTTAATAACTGGTGCATCATCAGCAAAATTATACTAGCATAAAGTGAATCTCAATGAAAACAACCCACATTCAAAAGACTATACCTACCCTGCAGGGCCATTAGTCCTTATTTAAAGAGGGACATCACTAACGAATTGAATGTAATAGAAATTGATATAATGTCGACAGGTACACTTTCAAACCAAGAGTCGGCTACCAGCTCGTCAATACTTGATAAAACTTAAAGTTCCGATGAAATTGCAACAATTTCTGAGAAAATACTACAAGTTCAGTTTATAACCTGAAGAAGGCAGATGCCAATTGCGACTCTCCATCAAATTTATTTAGAATTGGAGCTGGCAACCATTAGTCCAGGCGCAGATGGGTCGAACGTTGCAATGTCTGGTAACAATTTTTTATTTGCATTTCTGAGTACTCTAGACCCAATTAATTGGGTGTTATAATGATTAACAGTACTGATTAAGGGACATGGTGTAATGATTAACAACGATGATTTGGGGACGTGGTGGCCCCGGATCGGACGAAAAATTACTTACCTCGTCCCTGGCTCACAGCTGTGTCAGTCGTTTGCTGCGACCCGAAAGGGTTCGTGTTGTATGCTTCTTGTAATCTGTGTGCGGTTTTCACTCAGAAAATATACCTTATAAAAAAAAAATTTTAAATAAAAAAAACAACGCTTGGCATTTTCAAAATTCAAGATGGCCTACAAATCACATTATTGGTTATCACATTATTACAATCCTAATTTTTGTATCTAGGATAGGGATTTTCGGATCAAGGAATCCATTTTTGATGTTCAAATAATCCTTTACCTACCCCACATGGTCAAAATCTTAGAAGGCAGCTAATGTTGCGACCAAAATTTTGAAAATTTTGCGAGAATTTGAGAACTGTCATACAACATCTAATTTTGATTTTGTATTTACACTGTTGTGCATAATTAAGTCTATTTTGACTCTATACTCATACTAACTCTATAGTTTTCTCGTTATTATAGCTAAAGAAGTTTTATTTAGTTCACGTGAATTGATTGATTTTTGATTTTCTTATCTCCACCCAATGGTCAAGAACAATGAGTTGAAAAACATGGTTGACCTGGAAAACTTACTGGCTGATCTCTCTACTAAAAGTCGAACAACGAAGGCTTGGACCAAGCTAGTAATTAAGCCCACACTGCTCATTATGCAGTTCACTCGAGCAACTCATGAGCCTCACTATGCCCTCCTGATCGCCACAATGAACAAGATGTTTTTTTTACTGCTTACAAACACACCTATACTCGACATGGTCTTTTCTTCTGTCGCTCTTTGACCTGGCTCCCATCTGAAGTCGAGCAGCAGTTCCTTCACGATGAGCAGATTCTCCATCACAAGGAAGGACTGTGGAATGGTATTTCATCAGACCAATCATTGAAAGCCCATGAATGAAGCGAGTAAAGGGTCCAAGGGGTATCATTGAAACACGCAAACCCTCAGACAGTGGCAATGTGGTCCTACAGCTAACATGCGGTCGTGACACTGATGGGGACCAACAAATGATGACTGATGAAGACAAAATGCCAAAGTTTAAGTCCAAAGAAGAGACAAGAGGGTGGATCAATAGTGACGCACGGGATCGTGAGTCTCTACAGTATACACTCTGAATGTATTGACCAGATTGATCTTGACAGCCATTCTGATGGTACTTTGATAAACACTGACACTGGTACCATAGCACCTTCAACGATAAACATTGTCCCAGGGCCTGGTACAACTTAAAACTTTCGAGTCTTCATGGCCACAAGGTTTCTACGCTATTATCAAACCGCCGATGTCACATTCTCTGACAATAAGAATTAATGCTATCAAAGTTGGCGATATATGAGTCATCGACCAGGAGGCGATCTATGCAAGAATGATTGGACTGATGTTGAGCCAAAGAGTGATGTAACATCAATGTTGTGCTTCGCTGCGAACAAGCAACATACTCCATGTTCCACCCTGATGGAAGCATGCTGGCGGATCGTCACTGGGAAAGCATGTCTAAAGAAAACTCTTGCAGTTGAAACGTGTCAGGGTAAGGAGACAACCCTCTGTCATTGTGGTTGATGTCTCTGCGTGCTGTGGACAATTAATTAGCCCATTAAAGAACAGTCCACACCTTTTTCAACGAGTTCTAGATATAAATCGCAAACAAACTCAACTGAGCTGATGTTCATCTGGTCCTGGACAGGTACTATGACTACTCTACCAAGAGCAGCACAAGAGCAGCCAAGACGACCCCTGTCCGAATTCACAAACTATGTGCAAAACTTCCCTTCCAACAAGAGATGCTATATTGAAATGTGTAGCCATCAAGGTAAAGCTGAATCGCCCCATCGTGCAGCTCATAATGATTGACCAAGAATTTTTCGACAACGTGACCACAGAATACCGCCCATTCATGACCGCCGTAAAGCTAGTGCCACCTTTTGGAGTACAGGGGGAGAAAGAGGGCACAGCTTCAGCTATACTCAACTCATGAGGAAGCAGACATAAGACTCGTCATGCACTCCCTCTGAGGTGGCTCGTGTTTGTGTCATCTCAAATGATACGGACGTGTTCACACTACTCTGTTACCACTACCATAAGTCTGGCTCCTAGTTCCTTTGATGGTTCATGGTAGGGTTTGTGTTCATCTTCGTTCAACAGTCAAGAAGCATCCTATTCTCACGCACGCATACTGGTGATACATGCTATCAGTGGTATTAACAATTAGCATGTCGACAGATGTTACAACATCGAACAATGGGTTCGTCCTGGAATCTTTCGGTGTGATCAATGTTCCTTGGGAATATGTGGAGAAAGAGGCAAAAACCAAGTTATGATTGCTGCATATGGTGGATTAGGTGTGACCATGAGTGAGTGCCACAAAAAACAGCTAAATCCTCTGGTGCACCAACTCTTTTTCTTGGCTCCGACTACAGAAGTCTTCATGCTGAACATAAATATTTTAACATCAAAAATGAATTCCTTGACACGAAAAACCCTATCCTAGATACAAAAATTATGATTGTATGTGGTATGGTTCAAAATTTATAGCCAATAATGTGATTTGGCGGCCATCTTACCGCAATATCTCGTGCGTAGTCATTACACCCAATCGATTCTTTAACTACATCATCTAGAGTACTAAAAATGCAAAGAAACAATTGTTACCAGATATTGGAAGGTTTTAAGAAAAAATCGCCCTGTGCCACCGTACTACATTGGTATTTAACACGGTCGGCCGGGTACATAAAAGGAAATTCGAAGAAGTCGCAAGAAAATTTTTCATTTTAAAATGTTTTCCAAGTGTTTCCCATATATTGAACTATCAGATCGAAATCTTGGTCGAAATCTCAGGATAAGAGAATCTTGTTTATAGGGGATAACCTATTCTCTGAGTCATTTTTCAGTATAGTATTTAAATTTTGTAAAACATAATTAACCGTTGTCATTTACCTTTGAGCTACAACATATAGGATATATAAATTAGTTATCTTTGTTGTTGCTAAATTTATTATCATTTTCTGCTATATTTGTTGTGTTGTAATATATTATTTTGTTGATGAATTAATTTCACTTTGATTGTAGATCAATCAGAGAGAATTAATAGTATTGATATCGAAATAATAATTAAAATTTAAAAAGTTAATTATACGATATCAATGATATTAGACCGGCAGTCAAACCCAGATTTTAAGGATGAATTTGTTTTGGTGTCCGCCAAACTGTTTTTTTGCACTTTATTTATCAGATTCCGGTTGATCACACTTTTCACAAATCGTGTTTAAAGACGCTCATTGTCGAAAAATCAAAATTTAATAATACCTCGATAACTGTTTATCCTACACTAATTATGTTGGTGTCCACCCCCACATTTAGAGGGTCAAACTAGGTACTCAATAAACACATTCAATAAGCAAAAAAGTTTTTAATGATCATATAGTATTACAAATAAAATGTCAATTATTGTGTATATAAATCATTGTTTATTATAAAAATAAATTTATTATTTACATAATTTTTCAAGTACCTAAGTATAATATAACAAGTATGTACATCTCATTTTTCTAAAAAATATCAATTAGTTTAAAAAAAATGTTCAATTAGGAATAAGTTAACGAACAATATATGTACGAACAAAGGTCTCCTTTAGACAATTATGTCATCGTCACAATCAGTGAGATTTATAAGTTATTTATAAATTACAATTTTCAAAGATATCGCCGGAGTAGGTAAAAATTGTTAACAAGCTAATTTTTTTTGATTCTTTATCTCCTGATTATATGAGTACTCAAAAAAAAGTTTACCAAAATGTAATCACGGTAACATTGTCAAAACGGACCAAATTCAAAACTGAGGCCAACGCCATATTAAAAAACAATATTGAATATTGTAAAAGCTTATAAATAAATTAGCCCTGCGGTCATACTTAAAAGTGTGTTTTGGCGTCCTCTAAAGTTTTTTGTAATTTCTATATCAGAAAATAATGCTGATTACGAACCAGCTTTGTCACCCTTGCGCAATTTCCCAAAATAATTTAATCACAAATACTGCTTTATGATGCATTTTGGATGCATATAATATATTCCCAATAGATAGAAACATGTATACAAATATTTTTTTGGAGAAAACGCCCATGTATGACGTAATAGACATTTTTAAAAAAAAATCACTTTAGGAAAGAAAGAACTCACCGATTTGGTCTACTTCACCTCAATACCTCGGTACTTCAAAGCTTTATTTGTAAAATAATGGGCCGAACAAGATTTCACCATTTTGCTAGTTTTTATTTCTGACAAAATTTAATTAAGGTTGCCGATCTAGATAAATATTATTACGATATCAATGGCAATACTGGTTTATATTATAATTCATCATTTTTGGAAATCAAGTATAAATAGTCACTTCCAGTCTTGGAAATATATGTGAGTCGCAGAGGTTGACATCGAGCGAGTATGGAGGCTGATACAATAATCTGATGTTTTTGTCAGGATTGAAGGCTGTGGTAGCATGCGGGAGGCATGAGGCCTGGAGTTGTCAAGTTGCAACCTCATCTTTTCCGGTAAAATTGGAGTTTGATGCCTGTGATTTTAACTACAACTATAAATATATTATAAATATAAATATATGAATAAATATATTTGTTTGTCTACGTATTGCTGTATTACAAACGCGCATTAATTTCAATGTAGCCTATAAATATTACAATAATTTTACCAAAAATATTGTATTATTGAGATGTTGCATACGTGTTGCAAACGGAATAAAATACATAATTCTTTCGTTTTTACTAGTTAGATTGATAGCTATGATTAATTACATATATAGATATATATCTAATAATATAGAGCTACATATAACACACATAAAAATAAGATATTTATTCACAATATTTAACAGCTAAATTTATCTTGATAAAATGTAAAGTCTTATGCACTTTTTTACAGACGTTATTGTACATTAATTATGTTTTCATTAATTGACGTATTTAATAAATTGTTTGTCTTAATTTTAAACAATTAATTAATAAATATCATTTTTATTATTTCAAGGACATGTACTTTCACGCAAGCAGTTCTGCTATCTCGTTTGTGGAGAATGTTTTCGTCTAACGTTGGTCAAGTATCTACAAACCTGTCCATACGAATGTCTTAGGAAGGAGGACACATCGATGAATCGTGACAATTTCAATCTATGCTATAAAATAGTATCGGAACATTACAACAACCGTCTGTTTTAGGAGCTTTTCTAATGTCTATAGAAATTATAAGATTGTTTCTCATGTTAGAAATAGTCAATATCTATATAAATGAAAAGTGTTGTTTTGTAAAATATATCGAACATTATTTAAACCTTTGCTTTGACGATACGAATAAATTTATTTTGGGAACCTGTATTTAAAAAAAATCGCATTAATTGAGATAATAATGCGTAATCCAACTAAGGTTATTCAAGTACTTTCAAAATGCACCATAATTGTGTAATAAATTATATAAAAAATGTGGAATGGCGACATTTTATTAAAATCTAATTTCGACAAAATGTTCCTATAATTGAAGCATTTAAATTTAATTAAATTTAAAAATAAAATTTTTTGATTGTGGAAATGAATTAGACATTTTTAATGCAATAGGCCAGGGTGATGACACAATTGATATCAAAATTTAAATTTTTGTATCATAAAATTAAACCTATATGTTCAAAAAGTTTAGAAAACATTTATTGTATATTAACTTCATTAAAAAATGAACATATATTCGTTTAAACATTTAAACATTTACTATTGTAAACAAAAAATGAGTGGTTTTACGTTGTATATTCATCTTTGAAGATCAAAACAACCTTTTATGACTAATTAAGGTATTTTTAAAACTCCTTTACAACGTAAGTTGGTTCAATAACAATGCTGCAATTATTTATATCTTTTTATGGACTTTAGTTATATTTTAGGAGTTTTATATATACATTTTTAGAACCTTTTCTCGAGTTTGTCTTTTGAATGTGAATCATAAAACTATTTATTTTATATATCCCACAAAATAATCAAATGTTTAAATTTTAGAAATGATTTTCTTGTCTATTAATATTTATAGTTTATATATATAAAATATATTTTTTAAAATTTCCGCAACTTAATTAGAAGTTGATTTTTTGCTAGATTACACTTCAGTCAAAAAGCATTATTTATTATATGTATTAAAAACATTAATTATATTTTACTTGTTTCAAATTATACAATATTATTATTATACTAATTTCTACACTACTTTTTAGAAAATGAAGTAGCAAACTTAATTAATATCAATAAGCCTTAATAATACACATGTTCGGAACTTCAATAAAAATTTCAAGGAATTTATAATATATATAATTATTAATTTATCCCTTTTTGAAAATTTTAGTATGTTAATAAATACAATTTAACCTAAAAATTATCTCCAAAAAATATTATCGCTTATCTTTGGGGTAGTAACTATATAACAATTCAGCTTATTTACTACCTGTACTTGAAAATAAATTTATATCAAAAGCATTTATTATGATAAAAAAATTATTAAATATACAATAATAATTATTTATTTTAAAATTTTAATATTTGTAAAAACTGGTATGCATTCCAATAGCTATAATACATGTTACACATCTATTGAACACGAAATAATAGTTCTTTAATTATGAAAGCAATAATTATAATACATCCTTAGTTACTATATTGGTTATAAATGTAGTTCTTTTTAAAAACACAATTATTTAACAAAAAAATGTAATGCGGCATTTGATCTGTTTTGCAGAATGCTTGGTGCGTAGAGTAGTTTTATGAATTTCCGAGGATCTATAATAACAGGAAGTACACCTTCCACGTCTTCGATGTTCTGCTGGCGTTTTTGAAGGAATGGGCTTGATAACCGACTAAATTTGGTTATAGATGAAGCTATACGTGAACGGATTGTCTCATTGTCGAGCTGGTAGCTTCAGTCCATGAAGAAGATAGAGGCGTTGAATTGGGCGGCGATAGAGTATGCATGATAACTGAAGCATTGGTCGATAGTAGTCGATTTTTCTATCCACCATTTCAACTTTCCATTTTATTTTGTTGTTGTCGTCTACGGTTTCGGGCAAGCCATTAGCAACCGTATTGGCAGCTCTGTGCAAAGCAATGAGTAGTATAATACCGTTTTTTTTTCTTGTGCTAGTAACACAGACAATAGTTTGGTCAACTGATTTATAGTATATGACAGATTTTTCCTCATAGTAAAAGTTTTGACAATGGTTGAGATGTCACGACAATTTGATTTTATTGTTCCAATGAGCATAGTCTGTAATAAGCACAGCCAGTGTGGAGATAGTGCGAACCTGTTGGTCGTGGTTATATATATAGTCTTTTTGTCAAGAAAATTTTGGATTAATTTTAACACCATTGCATCAGGGATTGACAAAACCCCTTTCAGAGGCTGTCATTGTGAAATCAAAGAGATAATCAAAGGATTATAAAAAAATAACTAAACTATTAATAGCATGTATTATATGTAGTAAAGTCATGAAATATGGCAGAAAAATAATTAATGGTAATGAAAATACAGACTTCAAATGAACCCCAAAGATAATCCGCGGGTATTAAAAATTTTATTAATATATTAAATACGTTATAAATAAAAATTATTTCATAATCTTTGTATAATTCAAATGATTTTTATATTGTCTAAATCATTTTAATGTGGAAAATTAACGACCTATATTGGCTAAATAACACTGAAATGTAGTTGGGCGTCCTGGTATTCGAGTATGATCCTCGCTTTTAAATTAAAAGGAACGTTTGAATACTAATTTGAATGTCGACCATAAATAATTTTTTTTGTATATATCGAATATAGTGAAATTTTTTCTCAAAAATCAATATAGCCAACTATTTTGTGGTGGTAAATCTGTTAATTGATATTAATAGAAGGATATCGTAATTATACTATGAAATCTAACAAAAGATAATTATTTATTAATCAATATTTCATAATATGTAAAAAATTATAATTATTCGTTTGGAAATACTATATATTGATTGATAATTCTACACAGAATTGTCTAATTCAAAATTTGGTTTAAAATTATATTTTGAGCTGTGGAAATACGTTAATAGAAAGTATTAGTCGGTATGTCATAGCACTGCAAACAACATTACATCAATTGTTTGCGCATTTATTTTTGGTATTAAAAATCCCCGCATTTGGTGAATATAAGTACTATATACTAAGTAGCTAAGTATACTAAGTAACTATACTATATACTAAGCGCAATATATTTGTTTTCTAAACGTTATGTATAATACATCTGCAAAATGTTTGTTTAAAATCTATTAACGTTCGTAATATATATCTTGCGATTCCTCCATTTTCGAAAAATAGGAGACTATTGGGTTACTAGAAATTTTAGCATAATAAGGTTAATTCGAAGCGAGCTAGTTCCCAAATTCCCGGTTTTATAAATGGGATAAAATAGATTTTCTACTAAAAAGTAGATTTATTTTAAATATATAACTTTTAGCCTATTGATATCGGAACCTTACAATACAAGTTAGACCAAATACAAGTTATAAACATTACACATAGAACACTGAAACTACTCCGCAATATTTTTAAAAATAATTGTTCTACTAGTGAAATTAAATAAATATGTTGAAGTTAGTTTTTAAAATCAAATTTATTATTTTATAAAAATATATTAATTTATTATATTATTTTTGTTATGTATTATATCCTAGCAACGTTACGAGTTTCATTAGAATCAATATAGCATAAAACAAAGTTCGGAAAAACGAATAAAATATATTGATATTGTTTATTAGATAAGAAGTATACACAAAGAAAACAATATGAGTACAATGAAATATTTCTCTTAACACAGAATGAAGTATAGTGTAAGTCTCTTCTCAACCAAGACTGAAAAGAAAAGAAATTAGAACGTAATATAAAGATAATTTCAAATACATGAAACAATATAGAGAAAAACGAGGTAAAATATAGTGGAAAATATATAGACGACGACGACTAAACTAGACTCAAAAATGGAATATTTGCAAGCCTAATGTTGACAATATATATTTAAATAGTTTCGATATGAAGGTTTCAAGATTTAGTACATGAGAAAAACACACGATGAGAAATCTATTAAGATCCCAATTTCCAAAATAATTACTGCATGTTATTCATGTTTTATTTTGCTTAAAACTTTAAATGCAACAGTTGGTCTTCAAAAATATAATAAACTCTACCAACAGCAACGGGCTTGTAGATTCAAAATACTGAAAATATAACGATAGTGAATAATTCATTGTATATATATATGTTTTCAATTCAACACTCATTATTCAATTAAAACGTCTCTGATCTCGTATCGTAATCATGATCTGATAACAAAAATCGCTTGCCTTAAACTTTATTTACATTGCAAATTATATAATTCTCACCGTAAAATAATCGTTAACATTCGACTTGTTTGAAAAATATTTTAACTCTTATGTTGATTTCTCGTTTATTTCAATAAATAAGGAATTGTTATGAATGAACACATAACTAATTTTAACTATCGACAACAGGCCTTAATAGAAGCCATTAATAATTAGATCAAGAGAAACAATAAGCGAAACTGAACAGACGTTTCGCCGATAATAAATGATAGTTTTCTATCAAAGTTGTAAGTATACGAACCTCTCGATAAGTGTGTCTCTCATAGCCCCTCCTACAGTGGCGGCTGCAGCTCCTTCGTCCAGCTGGAATACTGACTCCACAACCTGTAGCTCCGTGCTGGTTGTTGCTAGCCCACAGAACGCTGCCCAATCATTAACGACAAGACCCGCGGCCACAACAGGACTGCCCCGATTCACAGTTCCAGCGGTGAGTGGGATTTGAAGCAAGGAACTCAACTCGTCCAGACTTTGAACAGTAGTCTTGGGGTGAACAAGGCCACCTCGATTGGTCAGTGTGGCATAAGTGCCAACTAGAACGTTGTCCGCTACGGTACTCTTAAAAACCTCAACTCCGAGCACGTCACTGATGATGTCTGTTGTCTCCTAGTTAAGAAATCACAACAGTTGATCAGTAAAACCAATATTTAAAACAGGGGATTACCCATTTGTAACATTTATCAAAAAACTGGACATCATAGGAAAAATTATTGTTCACTTGTAGTAAACTATAATTGATGCCATCTAATTGGTTATAGATCACAATGAGCAAAAAATTTGAGTGAAATAAATATTAAAATAGGAATTGAAGTAGCCACTGACCTTGTCCAGATCAGGATGAACTAATGCAACATAATCGTTACAGGCAATCACATTTCCAAGGGCTGAAAGTCTTTCTTCTACGCGCTGAACAACTACTTTATCTGGGAGAGAGTTCTGTAAATGTAACAGTTCTTGATCTGTGGTTGTGTGTGGGACTAAAAGACCATGTGTGTTGCCTGAAAATTTATCAACCAATTAATAATTGATAACAAGTGTTTCAAGAATGTAGTGCTGTGTACCTACCAACTGTCAAACATCCAACAGTTCTGATGCCAGCAATACTTGTGTGAATAACTGGGATATTTTCTGCAAGTTCACCTTCAAACACACTGAAATAAATTTAAAAAGGAAAAGTAAAATAGTTGTGGAGAATTAGTTTAATTTTATATTTTATTGTAATAGTAAATGATTTTTTTCTTGTATATAGATAAATCGAAATTTCAAATTGAATTTATAAATTTTTCTAATAGAAATCAACATAAATTTATTGATATAGGGTTAGGGGGGCAAAGCCCCCCGATTTTTTTTGCAATATCAATGAGAAAATATTGAAATATGTATGATCTTGTGAACTTATCGCAGGTGA
>JAUZNC010031757.1:0-20432 GCA_034780395.1 Vannuccia rotundouncinata
GATTAACAAACTCATATCTATCTCCAGGATTAACAAACTCATATCTATCTCCAGGATTAACAAACTCATATCTATCTTCCGGATTAACAAGATCATTCTCTCTAAATATTCCTATTTACTTCTCGGTTTCAGGACAACAGTACCAATCTACTTCACTATCTAGTGACCGAGTATCTCGACGTCTACTGCACCTCCTCCTCCTCACAGTCCCTCTCCACAGACACCACAACTTTCCCGCTACCCGAACCGGGTGACATGGCTGACGCGGCACTCTCTGACCTTGACAAGTTGACAAGTGACGTGACAGCTGCAGCAACTCGATTGACCGACTGTCAGAAGAGAGTGACGCGTGTTCTCGCAGATACGACGGAGGATGAACATCGAGAGCCCTTCGCAACCATCATGTCTGAGTTCATCGAGAAAGGTTGATCCACAACATTTTACTCTAACAATTCGCTTTTATAAGTCATTAATGGATCACTATACTTCATCCATTCTGTTGAGTTATTGTTTTCCGATTATCTTTTGAATCATACTTTGAATTTTATCTTCGATGCATATTTTAGTTACATGATGAATGTTGATTATCGATTATTCAATTCATTGATCTGTAGATTTTCTAAGATGGTTCTAGTTGCAATAACATGTCTGAATCCATGTAGGTGAGGAAGAAATCGCAAGTCTACAAGAGTCATTGAGAGATAGTCGCTCCAGCTTCCAGGACCTCGTCCTCTTTTTCTGTCAGCCTGAACAGACCTCCGTGAAAGACTTTTTCACCTACTGGATCCCCTTCTGTCGCGACTTTAAGGACGCTTGGATACGGGAGACCAACAAAAGGCTACGTCAACAGTGAGTTTCACCTTTTTATAGTGTACCTGTTTTGTATCACTATGTAAGAAAACAAATCATTACGAATGGTAAAGATCTGACCTGGATATGTAGTTTTCTGTTTTAATTTTCTAAAGTTAAGTTTTGTGGCATTTCAGACGCCGAGAAGCAGATGATAAAATTAAAGAAATCCGCGAAAAATCTTCCGACGTTGTTGTGGTAGCTAAGCAACGCGGAGGCTTGGTAAGACGGAAAAGTGTTACTAGAAATGAAATATTTCTAGAGATTCTTTAATTAAGTAAAATTTTTAGAAGAATGCTTTGAATTATGAAATGAAACCGTCTCTCTCTCTCTTCTCTTTAATTTGAATTCTTTCTCAATAAAATGTCTCTACCTTTTGTGCTTATAGAAGGACAGGATTCAACGCAGATCTATTGTGAAGTAACTTGGATCATCCGATCGATAAAAGAACTCAGCAAAAATGGTATTAATTACAAGGGCTATCTCAGTTGCCCTCTACACATAATTCGTTTACACAATTGAGTCTATTTTTAGTTGCTAAGTAGGGCGCTTATTTTGTTTTAGAAAATGTCCTTATTTTTTTACTCACTTGATATTTTTCAGCATAATGTTTTTGTTAACCTATAAAAAAATGGAACTTTGCAAGCTTACCATATTCTCTTAAGTTATCTTTCATATAAAACATTTTTTATTGGATCTGCTCTTAAAAAGCATTCTGTACATATATACTTTCTGTTGTGCATATATTCTTCATCCGTTCCCGATAGCGCTCATCCCCCTGTTTAGACTGCATTTTCTGTATAGTTGTCATATTATTTCTTAGCTTCTAAATGGTTTCTTCCATTAACTGTGTTTCAAATTACAAAGAATAATTAGGTGCTTTTATAGCAGCAATGAATTAATCATTCAAATATATCTTACTATCATTATTGGTAATTAAAAAGCAACCTGCTTAGTACAACTGGAATTTTTCTGATGAACTGTGTTAAGATTTTTTTACAATGATACATTTTAAAGACTTATTCAATTTTTTGTCAAATCATGACATTTCAAATCTATTGACACAATTTTACAGCTTTTAGCCTCTAACATAAATTTGATTACAAACATATTCTGGAACTCTGTGATATCCAACAGATGATTGATATTATTATTAATTATTAGAGTACTAATTTGGTTATATATATCATGACAGATATTGTTTGCTTTCCATTTCTTTATTTTTATTTGTTCAACGTTTCTTTTCAAATTCAGAGAGGACAAAATGTTTCTCATTCTCGCTCTATATACATATGTATTTATTTACATTGTATTTTCTATTTTTTTGTACTCTACATATTTGACCACTAAAAGTTCTACAAAATAAAAATATATAATTGTTAAAGATTCGCTTTGTTTTTTTCCGAACGCAATTTTTTTATTTTTTGCAAAGTTTACTGTTATTTTTTTATTTTCCGGAGAAATTTCCAAAGCAAACCGTTTTAAGTATAGACACAGAGGTGTGCTCTATTTATTTCTGTTTCTCAGTGTTTATATGGACATAATATTTAGGTTTTTATTGTACTGAAATATCGGCAGGGGCACGTTTCAACGTTATGTACAAATAACAAAATTATTTTTATGCTAAAGCGGAGATTTAATTGTTTTATTCATTTTGCTGAAGTGTTGCTATCACCCCTTTTAGGTGGAGGAGGTGTATAAATCACAAAATGATCCTATAAACTTATTTTTTGCGAAATGTATTTCCATTTTTTTCACATAAAATCTTACATAAAACTTATACTCATTTTAATTTTAAAAATAGTTACCAAGAAAAACATTTTAAAAAGTAAGGCTTTCATGGGTTATATTTTTATTTGCAGGGGCTTTCAATTCGAATAACTTATCAACTGCAAAACAGAAACTATTTGTTTATAAAGTGTTGGTGTACAACCAATACAGACACTAAAAGGATAATCAGATTTGCTCCATTTTTTAATTGTGTATTTAAATTATTTAATTTAAATATGAACAAAAATTAAGCATTTATAATTACAATTTTTTGTACTCCAAAAATGAAACATCTCTATGATATAATATTTTTCCACAATGTGTTATACCAAAAATTGTAAAAATACATACATTTTTTTCTAAACGAATAATTATTTATATATATATATACTATTCAGTAATGGGATAAGCGTGTCCAGTAAAATTCAAAATTTATTGAAATTACGATTCGTAATTTTTAAATTTACAAGTACAACATTAGTTACATTTTTACAAAATTGATACCTGAGGCAGCCCTGGCATGTTATATAAAAAATTTTTTTATATTTTTCATATGCTTCGCCTCTTTTAGTGGACATCTTTCGGAGCCGTTGGATTTTTCTGTGCCAGTACATTGTATTGTCCCTTTTCAACAACCTTTCTGCTGAAAAGTTTTGTTGAAGCAAAAATGTTATCCATGAATAAAACATGGTTTTGATTATCCTCCGGATGGGGAGGGAGGTCTATTTATTACGCTTTCACAAAAAGGGGCGAATATTTTCCGTAAAATTTTTTTACAATCCCTTGCTTTATTTGCTTATGAGAGACCATGATGCATACACCGCTCCGGCCGGCCAAATAACCTATTTTGGTGAAACTAGAAAGCGCTATAGTATCAGAGGGTTTGATGTTTTATTAGTTAGACACCTTTTTTCATCAAATGTAAATATGGTACATTTAGTACAACGTAACCCCCAACAAAAATGCCACTTGTGAGGAGGAAATTGAAAGTAGTCTTAGATCTACAATCCGTGGTTCGGTTCTCTTTTAATCGGCGAAATTTAAAAAAAATACAATTACATATCTCTAAAGTACTTCTTACACGAAAAGACTATAAAGTAGAATATTAAATTTGAATTTTCTCTAGAAGTATACCACATATAATTGATTTTGTTTCTATTTGCAGATGGCCCGATACTTCGTCGTCAGTATGACACTGGTCCAATCGTAGACCAATCGAACATATGCTTTCTTTTAAATTAATAATTAACCATTAGTCATTCTGTTACTCATTTCTCTTTTATAGACAAAAAACTAGGTTAATCAATTGGTTAATCCATTGGTATTATTTGGGTATGGATCACTATATAATAAATATGGAAAAATGGTTCCCTATTACGAAAAAATATAAAATGTTTATAAACATATAAATCAAAAAAATGTATAGATGATTATTTAAACATTAAACAAACATTATTTTCATATTGTAATTAAGGCTTTAAATATTATATGCTATTCAGTTACAATTCAAGTTTTAAATTCCACAAAATCATTTACGGTTGAACTGTATTTTTAAATTTTGTATTTACTGAATATATAAATTTAATATGTATATGCAAAGTTTTCACGATATCATTAATAATTTAAAAAGTACATTCAACAAGGATCTTCATGGTCTAGGAATTGGTTTCTAACGTACAGTTCAGAATGAAGACCAAATATTCTTTTGGTTGTAAATTAATTATATACCTATATGATTCAGTTAAATTACATCTGTATTACAACGTTGGGCCCGAAGTGTGTAGGTGTTAAATACCATTTAATACAAAGGGGTGAACTCTTTTTTGATTGATGTGAACTATAATTGTTGACTTGCACACTCTATATACCGCTTTTTTGTTTACCCTCATTAGCCTAGTGTTACATATATGTAAACCTTAATTCATTGAGCTGTAAAACAAAGCGATGCAGTGGGCAATTTAACAATTATAGTTGACATATTAATGTGTATAATATAATAATGTCCATAATAGTTTGTGGCGTTGAAGCCTAGCGCATTGTATGCTGCCAAAAGTCTGAAACAAAATGACTTCTATATCTTTACTCGCTGAAGTATAACAGAAGTCATTTTGAAATCAATTCATTACAGTTTTTGCTCTGAAGAGGTAATCACTATGTACAAAATGTTAATAACAAATACTACTGATTAACGCAATTGACGTCCACAGTAATTATGTAACCACACAGATTATATAGGTTTTTTATGTAAAACCCAGACAATTAATGAAAAATATTTTATTGGATTATACGTTGAACAGCTTAATTTAAAAATTGCAAAAATGTCTCAACAAAAGTGATTTTATAAAACCGATTTATGCGAACTCGGACCCTTTCTGTGGTTCTTCGAAAAATCTTTTAAACCTATATTTTATAAGTTGGAAAGTTTTACGAGGATTCCTATGACAAAATAATTTAGAAAACAATTTTGTTAAAACTTTTTTGAAATTGACCTCATAGTAATTATCAAAACATATACTTGCCCAAAATAAAAATATACAAATACACAAATACACAAAATAAGATTACTGACGTTGATGCGAAAATTCTGATGAACTTTATAACAAGTTCCAATTGAAATTGAAATGTTTGAGGGATTCATGCTGATCAATCTCAACTTTCAACCATTTGATGTATATTTATGTATATATTTTATTGACAAATTATTAGTATTATTATAATATTACAAAATACGTCTTATACATATGCCTTTCCATGCAATATTCTACAATTAAGAAAATAGAATACTGCATTTTAATTGAAATGTTATAAAACAATTCTACATAATACACAAATAATTCTTCAAAATATCCGAGTTAAATTTCAGAGAAAATTCCTTGATTTAAATTGATTTAAAAACATACGTTTATTAAAAGTCTTTCACAATAAATGATAACTTTATCCATAGATTGGCTTTCTTCAACGTGAAGATTTGGCAAACTACACATTCATCGTTTAAAAATCATTATTTTTACATTTAACATGATTTTAACCATACGTCTGCGTACAATACCAAACGAACCCTATACAGTTGGTTGCTAGCCATGACGACAGAATCCGAGGGTGGGCGCCAACCTTCTCCGAGACAACACCCAGCGTCTTAATCACCCGGCTATCTCGTTCTCGTATTTTAAATGCATTATATATTTGGATAATGTAGAATAATGTAAATATAATTGTGTACTTAGTTGGGCTGATGCAGATATTTCTAAACTTTACTTTATCTTTTGCTCGATTGAAGAAAAATCCGATATTCGATCATCGGACGGATTGCCTTCTTTTATAAGGAGAGCAAATTCGTCGGACGAGGACGGTATTCGTCGGGGGACGCAATTCGTGGCCAACAATACTACTATTTGAGTTATTTTCAATGCAGACATCCCATTTATTCAGATTAACATAATAATATCGATTATTATAGCCTTAATAATACGTATAACATAATGGAAACGTTTTTTGTGATTTATGAAATTTACCCAACACTGTTATAATTATCGTTGAAAAGTTATGCCAAAGCAAATGCTATTGCAAATAATTTAATTTGTTGGAAAATAATCTCGAATAATCTTATAGAAACAAATATGGATAAAATCGGTATATTTGAATAACTTAAAATAAACTATAGTGTTAAGATACGGGTTGCGTAAAAAATTTAGATATATCTTCTATATCTCTGAAATTTGTATTGGATAAATTGATAAAACAGTATATATAGTAAATTTAAATTAAAATTGTTTGTCCTGTATTCTAAAATTTGTCATATCTCTATCCATAAAAATATGTTACAATATTTATATAATTTATAACGAATATATCAGCGTGGTTGAGTTCATTTTTTAACGTGTACGGTTCCGGAGTTAATATGAGTTATTATTTTAAGCGATGCAGATCAATAAACTGTGAAACTGAACAGAATGTCACCAGATACACCCCCTCGTATCTCATTGACCATTTACGGATCCAGCGGGTATTTACACACCCTGCTCGCTAAGACAATGAATAATATATGCCTAAATTTAGCACTAAATGGAGTATATATAAACTGCAATATGAAGCCGTTTATTTAGGTTAAGACATATTGCTCACGCAGATTTCAAAATATATTACTGTTTTAACAATTGTTTAACAACTATTAATATAAATTGATAATGATGGCTTTGATAATTCGCTTATTCTGTAAGTAACAAACTGTTGATTTGTATAATTATTATGTTACCTATACCATCTGGAAAATTAGTTAATATATCGTAGATGGACCAATATGTCTTTTCAAATATAATGTTTATAAATTAGTTTGAACATGAATGTTTATATCTTGATAAATATTGGAATTTTCATTATATTTGCGATTTTAAAAATTGTGCTGTATAAATCAAATAATAAAATGAAATGCATGTTAGTACTTTTTAGTATATTAACGTAAAAAAGTGACAGCATTATTAAAATATAAACTTATAGTGCAGGTCCGTAGCCAGGGGAGTTCGTACCGTTCGAACAAATGACTCTTTTAGGTGTGACCTTTTTTGTGAAACCTAAAGCCCAATATACACCCCCCCCCCGTATTTGGGCACTCTTGTTCGCTTTCAATAATAGGTAATACTTTGGATACAATAAATTGAAGGAAGCTTTCCTATTTTTCCATCTCAATCCTAAACTTGGAACACATTTTTCTGACACTGTCACTTAATCATGATGAAGCAGTACAGTTCACCAGAACAGTATCATTTGAGGAAGATGGCGATCCCTTTTGTTGACCATCAGCTTTGCAGTGAACTTGAATCTCAGTGTTCTGAATAATGTAGGTTTGCAACAAATTCTTGTACCCTAACATATTTGTGGAGATAACGTGCGGGTCATTCAAGTCACTTCCTGCGTATGCCAAATGTACGAAGGCCCCACAACTTCATAAGATGCACATTGAACAAATAAGACTGTCCTCGCTAGCATTAATGCATATATACACATATATACAGTAGATACAGTAGCTATAATATATACACTGACGCTCTCGAAGTCTGGATTCGGAATTCTGGGCTGAGGTTTTCCTAAAGTGGACTTAGAAAGTTATCCAGTTTAAAGTCTCTTATGAACTGCAACACCGACATTTGTCTCGACACGCAATAAAATTTAAATAATTAATAATCTGTAGCCTGCAGCAAATACATTCAATTTAAAAAAGATTATGTGTATATAATATGTACTATGAAAAATGTACATTTATATCTTTAGTATACATATTCTGCATATTCTTTTGGGTTACGACTACATAATAAATTAACAAAATATTCAAAATTTTTACTACTAATCTACTAACCCCCTTTTAGAAAAAAGAACGACCTTTTCAAAAGCTGGCTACGGGCTTGTATTATACCTAGAACGTTTAAAGAACATTATATATTTGTATTATATTATAATAAGTATTCAAAAATAAATTTAAATTTAAATATTAATATTAATATTAATTTATTATTACTATAATAATATATACAATTGTTATAAAGTAAGAATATCATTTTATGTTTGTTTCTGTTGTTGAATTTTATTAAGAATTAATATTTTACAATTATTTTCAGTTATTACAATTTTATTTTTCTTCATTGATACACAAAGCTTTGTAACAGGTAAGAAATCATGCTTTTAATTTAATTGTAAATTTTGTTTCTTTATTCTACTTTTTAATGTTATCACAGAATAGATTTATTACGTTGGTATGTAAAGCCATTTATTAAAGGAAATTATTTCTAATTACATTAATCTGAATTTAGAAGACATCTCGCTTAAAGTATAAAATAAAAGTAATGTATAAAGGAATACATCCTGGTTTCATAAAAGTTCAAATGTCAACCCACATCTGCGTTATATAGCATCCCCAACCAATGCGTGTTGTTCATATCCTTGCCACAATGGAGGAACATGCATGGACAAAGGTAGCGGCCGATTCACTTGTGATTGCACAACGACTGGTTATTATGGTCGTACTTGTAGGCTAGGTGAATATTACTAATAATTGTTACACTACCACATCTTAAATGTTTTAATCTTTTTTTGTTACAAGTTCAGTAATATTGAAAAAAATCAAATTTTATTCTGCGCAAATAAAAGTCAAAAGTTTCATTCATTTATTTTCTAGCTACGTGGTCCACCTTTCTCCACAATCTAATTCGACCAACGCCTGAGACGGCTCATTACATAGTGTCAAATTTTCCTTGGCTATGGACTATTGTCAACAAGACTTACTTTTTACGATGCGCCGTTATGAAGTTTGTATTACGAGGTTTGTTGAAACAATTGTAGGAACAAGAAAACATTTACTGTCGAAGTCTTTATTAGAATTATTAATAAGCTCTCTTTCATAACTTTTCCAGTGCGAGTTGGGATTATTTCGATCCCTCCAGTCTATATTGGCAACTACGACTATATCATTTTGGACAGCAAGTTCAATCTAAGTTATCATGCCCGCACACTTCCCCCGGTTCCTAAGAACTGTCCCACTCCAATGGGTGTCAAAGGTAAGTTATATTATTGAACAATTTTTTCAAAAGGAAGGTTGTAAAGTGAAGAAAATTTATTTATTTATTAAGTGTGTTTAAATATCCATCTAAACAAATTTTAACGTGGAATGAAAGTTTTATGACATAATTAAAATTTGAAAATTAAAATATTAACATAAAATTACATTTATAATATTTTAAAATTTTATTTCTAACAATAAAATAATGTTAAAGAATAGAAACAATTCAATTATTTTTTATATTTTCAGGTCATAAAGTTCTTCCACCAATAAGTGAACTTCAAAATAAAGTGTTTAAACGTAAATTCTTTCGTCCTTGCTCTCTTCACACTAATGTTCTCTTCGCGAGTTACGCGCAACATTTTACACATATGTTTCTCAAAATGGATTATTTGAAGGGTCCAAAATTCACATGGGGACATCATGATGTGAGCTACTTATTTTTGAATATAAAAGCACATAATTCATTATTTACAAATTAGTCATTATTGCAATAAAATTACTATATATATATCTATTTTTATATATCTTTTTATCTATTTTATCTATTTTTTATCTATATATCTATTTATGCTACTTAAAGTAGTATACCAATAATTTAACTTATTTATAGGTTGATATGACCAATGTTTACGGCAACGACAGAAGTATTGAAAATAAGTTAAGGTCTTTTCAAGACGGACGATTGAAATCCCAGGTATCAACATTTAAAAAATTCATTTCAGTTATATTTTAATAATTAATATTATTGCCCAATGAATTTTTGTTTGCGCATATATAATAAATGATATGATTTTAATAAAGATAATTTCATGTACAATAAAAGAGTACTCATACATGAATGTTCTAAATATAATTTTAAAAATCTTATTTCATAATTCAAATTTTTGCATTATAAATTAGACCTGTCAGAAAATAGTTATATATTTTAATAATTCATATATTTATGTCAAAATCCAAAAAACTATAATTTTCTGTTTAAAATATTTTTTTATTGCAGTCGTTTTAATTCACAAATATAGAATAACATACATATACGTATATTATAACAGATAATAAACGCCGAAGAGTATCCTCCTTTTGCTAACGACGTAAACGTGACTATGGCAAACCCAAGAAATAGATCTCGAGTCTTTGCGTTTGGTCACCCTTTCTTCAGTGCTCTGCCGAACTTGGCCCTCTTTGCAGTCATCCATCTCCGGGAACACAATCGAGTGGCGTCTATTCTCAAAAAAGCCCATCGTAACTGGCCCGATGAGCGCTTGTTTCAAACAGTCAAGCTAATACTGCTTGGTAGGAATACGATTTGTAATGATTTTAACAATAACAGTTAAAAGAATCCTTTAATAATTAGGATTTAAAATTTATAATTTAGACATAAAGTATCAATCAATTAAAATTAGAATAATGTCCACAATAAAATTATTTCTATAATTAATTTTTAAAATATATTTTAAAAGTTAATATACAAATTTCATAAAAAACGTTACCTTCAGAATATTTTCATTTTCATTAAATATTAACATGTGTATCATTTTTAAAAAGCGTCAAATTAATATAATCATATCCTAAATATTTTTCATGTTTAATTTACAGGTTCAACAATTAAAATCATCGTGGAAGACTATGTGCAACATCTTAGTAATTATAATCTTCGACTTCTCTACGATCCCGAAATTTTGTACGATCAGCAGATTCAATATCAGAACCGGATCCATCTGGAGTTTCACCAGCTCTATCACTGGCATCCTCTAATGCCTGATGGTCTGACAATGCCTCCCACCACAACTGATATTGAGGAGGAAGAGGAGAAGGAGCTCCACGGCAGACATCATACTTTTGTTGAGTGGATGTTCAATGGTACAGAACCCCTACTAGAATACGGAACTCGGGCAATGACTGAAGCGCTGGTTAATAGCCCGGCTGGAGAAGTAAATATGTTGCATTTATTAATATTCTATTTTTAAAACATATTCTACTTCAGCTAGACCGGAATTTTGAGCAATACCGGATTGATTTTCAATCCCTAACTTTTCATCCTATTCTGGTTATGTAGCTGTTAAACCGGATAAATTGGATAAACGGAATCTCGCCTAAATTGGACTTCGGATAAGTTTTTGTGTCAAATACATTGACAGACAACAATATTAAACCAGACAACAATTTCATTTTATAAAATAATTTATATTAGAGAAAATGTGTTGACACACTATAAAGTAGATAATATGCTTAAGAGGACGTAATTAATGTACCTATTTAGATACTAATTATTGTACTACAATTTATGAGAATTAATCCAATACCTATATATTTTCACAAGAGAAATAACTGGCCGTTAAAAGCAATTGTGACAACTGGGGTGAAAAAACAATGCATTAAAACACTATTTGCTGAAATACAGGACCCTGTCTATTACATTGTTTAACATTACGGCCCGAGAAGAAAACACGAATATTGTGTTTATCTCCACCATATACAATTAAAGCGTAATATCCTACACAATTTTAGATTATATTTGTTATTCTAATTTCATAGATTGGGGCGCGTAACCACGGAGAAGCCACACTTTCTGTCGTTCAAAGTGTTTTAAATGCGTCACGTGCCCTCAGATTGCAACCTTTCAATGAATATAGAAAACGCTTCCGGCTAGAACCTTACACAAGCTTCATGGAGATGACAGGTCAGAATCTTTTAGCTTCTCTCAAATTCTTTTTTAGTACTGTTACAATTATTTATAGAATTGGGTAAATATTAAAGGTACTCAAGGATTTTTTTTACTAGTCTATATCTAGACAATTTAAATTACACATGTTAAAACCAAAAATTACTATAAACTTTTGATCAAATAATTCATTTAGACATCTACATCAATCAATTTTGACCAACTTATACTATATAATATTTACTTGCTATCTCTGAACAGACGGAGACGAGGAGATGTCTGAAACTCTCCAATCTCTCTACAAGGACATTGATGCCGTTGAACTTTACGTTGGACTCCTTGCAGAAAGTCGTCAGGACAAGGGAATATTTAGTCAGACTATGATTGAAATGGGAAGTCCCTACAGTCTGCAAGGTCTGTTTGGAAATTTCCTCAGTTCTCCCTCAGTCTGGAGACCTTCCACCTTTGGAGGGGAAGTCGGTTTCGAAATTGTAAAGTCCGCCAACCTACGAGACCTCTTCTGTAACAATCTGGCGGCCCCCTGTCCACGAATCAGTTTCAAGACAGTTGGGGAAAATTGGGATACAATACCGGAAATTCGAAGTAAAGGAACTAAAAATCCTTCTGTCGTCGAACCAGTCAGAGAATGCTCGAAACCATCCGAAAATTCCAGAAACGATGTGAAATGTTTGAAAAATGAAACACCTTATTCGCTTCGCAACTAAAATTAACAATTTGTCAAATTATTAATGTGAAAATAAATATTACTAAAAATTGAACGATTGTAGAAATGAATTTCTTGTTGAATTCTTTAATTCAATACAATTATACATGTGGCATCGGACTGAGTAATAATGAGTAGTAATTATAAAAAATCCAGATTGTAATTTCTAAACTTTAATTGTGTTTTGTAATTTTAGCTACATTTTTAAATGCATGTACGCATGTGGTACATATCTTCTGTCATCATGACTATGCAACTGATATTTCATATTTTCAGGAATTCTTAATATGTATTAGTATACCTACCGATTTAATATGCTGGTGTTTATTCCATTATGAATGACGGAATGTATATCAATTATAATTAATAAAGCACAGTAACGAGAATATTTTTTAAAACGCTTTAATTGTACGATTTATAGATAAAATTAAAATATTGTTTATTATATATTTTTTTGATTTAAAAATAATTTTATTGCTTTTAAAGTTTTAAAGTATGGCCATATATTGAAAATGTAGTTAATTTGTTCAACCCTATTCAACTATTCACATAAAAGAGAATGAAACTTGACAGGATACTTTCAAATACTAGTTTATTCGTCTATTTATTTCAAACGTATGTACACATAACATTACACAATAATTTAATTCAGAAATCAGAAAATCTGTACAATAAATAATAAATATTTTTACAAAAAGAATAAATAATAAAATGTTGAATTTTTATTGGCGACGAATTGCGTTCTTTTTAAAATAACCCAATTCGTCCCGACTTTTGTGTTTCTCATAAAATAACCTAAACCGTCCGACAGATTGCATTGTATTATCAGGAACCCAATTCGTCCGACGAGGACGGCATTCGTCAAGCAAACGCAATTCGTCGCCAACAAGTTCATTTTGAAAAATTTATAAGTTATACTGCTAATATACGATTATCTCATTTCGTGGTCATTCAAAGTTGACGTTACGGTAACAATACGTGTGTAGACCGTAGTTTGACTAAAGGAATGTTGAGGAAGAATATAATATGTAGACAACATAAGCCACAATGATATGGTTGAGAGAAAATGTCTTTGCACAAATTTCAAAATCATCATGAAATGTTATGAATATTTCTGAAACTCTTAATTGTTAGTAACTATTAACGATTGAAGCCATTTTTAATAAATAAATTATTACATGATTGTATCTTAATTGGCGTTCTGTGAAATCAATATAAAAACAGTCGAACAAGTAAAATATAAATGCTTTCATAATTAAATAAATATTTGGAATACCAGTAATTAAACAATTTATTTTCAATAAAGTTTTTAGTCGCTGTTCCATACAATAATAAAATATACAATTTGCTTAAACAGAAGATCTAAATTCACTTTATAATTGTAAAAATTGAAAAGGGTGATATTTTTAACAAATCTATAGGTAGAATATTAAAAATACAAATGTGATATATGTATTCTATCTATCCGCTGTATATGCCCATAATATACTGTATACTAATAACAGATTTTTTCGGCTTAGGAACGATCGATCGTAATAAACCTCCGAAGTTCTATATCTAGAATGATGGAGTATATTCATTGTTAAATGCAATCAAATTAAAATATTTACATTAGCTAAAACTATAAATTAATTAGACGTCGTCATTCCATTAATTATGACTTTTCATTAATTAAGAATTAAATCATCATATGTTTCGACTTTTATTAAGTTTTCCTCTGTAAGAAATTTAATTTTTAAATATAATAATATAGATTTGCTTGAACGACATCTATATATTTATGAATACATTATTATTTATTAACATATTATTTAATTGCGTAAAAATTGTGAAAAAATTAAATTGATATTAACACGTAATTTTCTAATGATTATATATATACACATATATTGCCATTATATTTTATGTTAAATAGTGCCACCCAATGAATATTCTATATAATATATTATCTATGTGTCCATATGAACATTGTCGAAAACATTTTAATGGTAAATGTTTATATTATTTAAAATAACTATATTCTTAATATATTGTTTGTCAACTTAACTTCTGCCATATAATACAATTTAAAATGCAGTATATATGTGGATTGTATAAACATTATTATTGATTCTTACATAAAGGGAAACAACAAAAAGCTTTCCTCAAAAGGAATGCTTTCGTATATATATAGAATCATTATAATAGAAAAAAATCGATTGACCTGATATTTTCTCAATGTGTGCTGACAATCAAACCAAAACACTTAATTATACCTTCTATAAAATTATAATTGGCCCTTTTAATATATTTTTAGTTATCAAACTATGAGAAAATTGTGACTAAAGTCATAATATATTAATAGTGTAAAAGTCGACTTGCGTATCACGGTAACATTTTTCAACGTTTAAGAACACTTTAAAAAGGGATTAAGGTCACATCAGAATGCATCCAATAACACTTTAGGAACACACAAGGGTGGTCTTATAATTTTATTTAACACTAAATTTTTGCATAACATGTAATAAGTTATTGGTTATTTGCAAATATACTTGAAAACTTTCTAAATAATTGGAGACGATCATATACAAATTATAAATAAATTCGCTATCACAATGTCTATAACTAGATTAAATAGTGAATTTTTTGTGATTTTTAGCATTATATTTTCAGATGTTTGTTATATCAATGAAACAATGTCTTTGTGAATGTCACTTAGAACGTTTGTTGCAAAAAAACAGCTGATGGCGAAATTTGGTCCTATTTTAATCACTGAGGCAAAAAGCTGTGACGATATGGAAATCGTGTTTAAAGTCCTCTCTCTTATGTGCAGGCGTTAAAATAAGTGGTTGCAGGTTGCTGTAAATGTTGTACTCTAGTTGAGCCTTTCGAAGTAAAATTGTGGCCTGTTTGCCTGACCTAAACCATAGACGGGATTCACAAAGTATAAGATTTTCTAAGAAATACTTCCATGATAGACACATCCCTCACTCAATCATTCCTAAATTTGGTCTTAGAAAAAACTTATATTCCACTACATATGTATACTACACTTTACTACACTATACTACATACTGTAAAACCACTTGTAAAACGACTTAAATAATTGAGTTAGAGGTACTTCAAGAACAACCAAAATATAAGTTGGAATATGAGATAAAGATAAATGAGATAAAACAAAATAATGATTCGTGCATGGCACATGCATGCTTTTTTAAATTATTTAAAAAATTCAATTGATGAAAAGTATTATAATATATAAAATATTATTTTAAAGTTGTATATTTCTAAAAACTGTTATTACCTGTAAAATTGATAAAATCGGAAAGCGGTAAAATATTGTAAATTCGCAGTGCGCGCGATTAAATATTTTCAAAATCGAACAAAAATTGTTACATAATTCGAAACTATAAATTAGATTTTTTTTAAATACGTTTCTCATATATTAGGAATCTTATATAGTTCCATTTTTCAAATGCTAAATTTTAAAAATTATACTTAACATATCTCGTTAATATCTATCAATTGTACACATTTTTAATTTACGACAATTTGATAAAAACTATTTTGGAATATATTACCAAGTGCCCAATACAGAAACAAGATCCTCCATTATGACAATTGAGCAGACACAATTTTTTCCCATTAATAGGATGGTAATTGTAGTTTCTACGCTTCCTGATTATTTTTTTCTCACAACGAGGTCCATAATAAATTTTCTAAACAATATACAAAATCTTTATTTCAATATAAAGGTATATTATAAAGGTTGTTGAATAAATGATAACACCTTGATAGGAAGCATTAAATATTTAAATTAATTAATGAATATAAACAAAGAATGTATTGTAACTTATTATAGAAATTACGTGGTTACACACATTGTAGGAATGTACAGTTTGTAGGGAATATATATTTTTAAACTAGCTCATATACATCAATTCGAAGGAAATTAACATCGTTCTTAAAATTAAAGTTTTAAGATTACTAAAATAGGAAAATGTTGGAAATTAAAGATAAAAGTTTACAAAACGAATACAAAAATTTTCTACTGATCTCAAATAAAATGTATGCATAATATAATGGGGGAAATGTTATTATACCATTTATACCAAACGAATTACCATTACCATTACCATTACCATTATTAATATTTGTTTTGAACTTTAACAAGGCATACCAAAATGTGAAATTAAGTGATATCCCAATATTATTTTAACTGATATTTTTAAACGAATTAGAAATCTTCCGATATTATATTATACAATAGTAATATCTTATAATCAAACATCTTTCATTTGCTTTAACTTTATATAACTTTGTTCATTCGAAAAGTAATTAACACACAATCCCTTTCATTTTTTAGATTTAATATGCATTCACTTTGTTCAATTTGTCCGTTCTTGATATAGCGTATAATTATTATACCTATAATCACTTATTTTATGTTTTACAAATGTACGTTTTTCTAAATTTTTCAAAATTTACGTTCTTTTTGTATTTGTATTTATGTTTAACTTTCATAATTTTTAACATGTAATTTGCACTTATGCCACACTTTTTACAACTTCTTTACTATCTCGATTCCCATTCGATAACAAATAGATATACGCTTTATTTTTATTATATGTAATATATTTAAATATTAATAATGAAATATTTGAATAATTGAAAAATACGTTAAAATTAACTATAATCATATTTGAATAAAATAACATCAATTACTGTATGATGTATGATTTTTGTTATTTCGTAAACTACATATTTTGGTGTCTAGAATTTTATAATTATATTCATTGATATACAGTCAAATGAGTGGTTGTGTACATTATAATATATATATACCTAATTATATTTGAGCAGTATTATTTTTAAATTCTGGAATGGATTAATTAGCAGAAAATATATTTTTTTAAATAATATATATAACCATTATCTCACAATATTAAAATTAATCTTAATATATCACTTTTTGATTTTTTAATCGAAAAAATAATTTCATCAATTCGTATATAAAGCATAATATTCCAAAATACAGTAAACTTCTATGTATATATAGGATCCTAAAATTTAGAGAAAGAAAATAGTGTTTTTATTATTTTAAATGTTATTATAAAAAATATAAAAAGTTAATAACTTTAATTTAAGCTTTTTCAAATATATTTTTAAGGAAAGGTTGATTGATAAAATATATTTTTGAAAACAGTTTCAGGATTAGTTTGATGGTGGGGTATTCTATGGATATCCTATTTTGGCGGCCTGTTTGTAATTTATATTTAAAATATAAAAATTCATAACAGATCGCAAATTTTATAAAATAACTGAAATTAAATTAAAATTTTATTAGGTGTTAATAGAATACAAAAATATTAAAAATGTAATGAATAGAACAGCAAACAAATAAATAAAAAATTATAACATTACATTAAGCAAAACGGTTAACAACAAAAAATTGTCCATTCAACCAACTAACTAAAGTAACAACCGTGAACTATCACAACTGCATTATAGATACCCCACTCATGACTCAGTGAGGTCCAGTTATCATTCATCGAGTTCCAGAGAGTCTGACTGGCCACAATGCCCGCCTGTCCAAGTCTTTCAATCATCACAACGTTGACGATCACCTTGTAGCGGTCCATGGCAAGCTCTTTTACTGCGATGCGTACGGAATTGGCCAATCGCAAAGCCAACCCTGTCACAACTTCTACGTCGACAGGAGCAGTGACGCTGTCCAGTGGGTCTGTATTCGCACACTCCACGGAGAAAACCTGTTTGATCAATTCTCGAATTTTCACAACCGAGAATCGATGATTATCCAGAGGGTCTAATCGGTAAGTGTTTTCAATGACGGCGATCGGTTGACTTTCCCTGGATCCACCGGTTTCACGGGAGTGATCGCGAGTTACCCCACGACGAAGATTTGTACTTCGTCTTACAATGGACCTTCGGCGTGTCTCCACAAATACGTGCTCTCCGCTTGATATTGAGAGACGTCGTGGATTAGATCCTGATGCCATTTCGTTAGATTTTAGAAAATTGTCTAAATGGTTTTAATGAAATATTTTGTTCACTGTATGTAACAAATTTATTTGCGCAGTGTATTTTAAAAGCACAGTGTATAATGGCTTTAAGCATTTTTATACTTAACGCATTTTATGTATAGACCTTATCCTTTAAAGATATGCGTCAATCACAACTTCAACAAATGGCAGGAAGCTAGAAAGTACCTTATTGAGACACACAACAAGCTAGTGTATTTAATAGGTTATTGATGAAAGAATGGGGTCTACTAAAGATATGGATGTATTTACTATAAGGATATTAAAAAGAATACTATAGCGACCCTAACTCTGAAGCAAATCATATTACAATTTTGTAAACTTTATGTTTATGCATATGAAAACATAGATTCAGCTATAAATATCTTAATCTATACCTAATAACTATAAATAAATACAATAAGAAATTTAAAAATTGCTGAATACCTATTGAACATTACTAATAAAAATTTATGATGCTGTAAGTTAATAAGAATTAAAAAATAATATTAAACAATATAGAACTTATATTATAGAACTTGAACCTCGTAATGTCATCAAAGGTATATGATATAGATTATAGTATATATAGCCTCAACCTTGAAATATTGGGTTTTAATAATTGTAATTAACTTTCAGCATCACTGGCTTTTATCGTCATTTCTAAGGTCACATTTTCTATGAATAAAATGCGTAATTTCCAAAAGCCTGAAACCTATCCATACCAGGCTTTTTTGTGCTTCACCGAACTGAAGAGATGTTTCTATAATGCCAAGTGCATAAAATTTTTCCCAATGATAGTCAGGAATTTTTTTGGGAGGTTATGTGGCAACGACTGGAAAATCGAAGAAAAATATTTTTTGAAGCAGATAAACTTTAAAAAAAAAATTTTTTTTTTAAATTTCAAAAATATATATTTCTATTTAATAGTTTAAAAAAGTTTTTCCAAAAATTAATCCAAAATTTTAATGTGGAATCATGTTTTTATCTGGCTGATTATCACATAATATAAGCTATTCAGTGATTTACATATATATAATAGCCATTTCTGTAAAATTTCGAAAAATGGTAAATTTGGAGTCATGGGGTTAAAACCGATCTCATGATCCTCTACTTGGGTCTAAGAAAATAAATTTTGCGTTAAAAATAGTAAAACTTCATTACTATTCTCAAATTGTTCAATAAAAAATGCCAGCAAAAATTGCACGAGGGGGCCGAATCGGCACCTCACTCCGCCCCGCCCCCTTCCCCCCCCTCCCCCCAAAAAATTCCTCTTGTATAATGCCCGACATGTTTGGACATGTGTTTTTCATTTTTAGACATGTGCTGGTTTTTAATTACGTAGTGTGGATGAAAACGTGCTATACAGTTAGCAAAGGTAGCGAAGTTTATTATTAATTGAAAGTGAATAATATATACAGTTACCTATCTACTACTTATAACCGCAACTAAAGAGAGTTGGAACCTTACCTTAGCAAGGGTCTTTGGTTAAGGACATGTCCCTACTGGTAGACCAGGTCCTCCTTTTTAGTTGTATGGTTAGCTGTCCGGGCATAAATAAGCCTAGCCAGCATTCAGGATAGGAGAAGGTATCTCTGAATCAAACATTCCTCTGCTGCCTTGTAGAGTATGCCTTTTCAGGCAAAGGCTAAATCATGATTTTTTATAAAGTTTATTGTAACAGATATACTTTATGTTGTCTCGTACTTGAATAAAACATTACATGAAAGTTTTGACTTTTAAATTTTGTTTCATTTGTTGATATTTATTATTGTGCCTTGTTGTCTTGACTACGCACTGAATGGTTTGTAGTGTTGTCTTGACAACGCACTGAATTGTTTGTAGTGTTGTCTTGAATAC
>JAUZNC010031768.1:2407-13656 GCA_034780395.1 Vannuccia rotundouncinata
AAATTATTGAACTATCAATAAATAATAACATTTTATCAAGTAAAAATCAATATAATTTTGAAAACATAATTTGTTTTCCTGCTTTTATAGAGTGTAAAGAAAATTATAAAAAATATGGCACTAAATATTTACTGAAAAGGATGTTTGCTTTTTTCTTCATATTTATTATGCCATAAAAATTGTTCTATAATTTAAAAAGGAATCTATGTCTATATAAAAATCTGCTCAGAATGGCTTTATGCATATAGGTACTATAACCTATGCGTCACTGACACCATACAAGTTTGAAACAATAATGCGAGGATATTTTACAATACAACGACCTTCTTAATTCGGCGTTGACTAACCTCATTCATTTGCACTGCCTTGAATTCATTCTAACTTCCTGGCAAAGTATGTCAAGGGACACGAAAGAACTAGAGAGTGGAGGAGAAAGAGAAAGACACGATAGAAAGTGAAAAGAAACGAGTGTTTAGGGAGAATGCCTTCTTTACGTTACAATTCAAAGGGCATTACTATGCCAAGTGAAATCCTCCCGAGGAACATTGCAAACAAAACAATTGTCTGTCTAGATTCTATGAATACAGTGGAGAAGGCAACGGTTGGCTGTCTAATGTCTTCAATATAATGCAACATAGTCAAGCATTCTCATTGGTGGAGCGCCCGTGCAAAACCAGGCTTTAGACTTTAGCTTACGTAACATTAAACACACAATAAATCGATGCGAGGTTTGAAACCGCCTTGTTTCGCTGTTAGCCAGCCAGACCCCAACAAACCGGACTTGTAGCCAACGCTTCACTCCCACAGAGGACACTTTTTATGACCTTAGTATAGTGAACGACTTGTGTATTTATGATTGTCTGAAATCCCCGTACTGATTTTTACGCTCTTCTCCCGGGCTGTGTAGGATATTACACTCGAAAATTAGCACATGTGCTAAATCAATTCGTGTTCTTTTTTAGGTTACCATAACTACCTTAATATAATCGTAGGAAGAAAGACAGAGTGGAAATATTCGTTCATCCGTGGTTCTGCCTTGGATTTTATGACATGGTTGGAATAAGGATAATAACAGGATTCTCTTTGCCAAAATACTCATCAGTCTTTGGTCAAAAATAGCGTTTATATACTCTATTATAACATCTGTGTGCCTGTAAACTAGAAGCTCCGTGCCTAAATGAGTTATTTTAGTATTTCAAAACGTCTCCCAATGACCACACCTCCGTTTCGGTGGATGAACATCATTATAATTCTGATGATCTTAGTTTGTTCAGTACTCGGTAAGTTTATAATGTTTTATTTTTTATAATGCAATATTGCAATTTATTTATTTCACCCATATAGACAACAATTTATAAGAGAAAAAGAAATTTTTGGCAAAGACATTAACATTAAGAAACCAACTGTTTCTACAATCATTTAATAAACCTATAAGAGTTATTATAACTTTCAGTTTTGACCTTTTAACCCAAAACTCCTTTTGATTATCTGTTCTTTCTTCCTCCTTTGGGACGATATACTATTGTGCCTGAAGGATTGCTTTTGTGTCTGTGATTCCATCGATGTTTATTAAAAGATAAAACGATGGTGAAAATCACGTTGTCTGGGATAATTATTATACCTCCAACATTGGGCTGTGGAAAATGATCATAACCTACTTTTGCGTCAATTTTATGGTTGACGAGGCAATTAAAAATGTCGATAAATTTCAACTTGTTTGAAAGAAATAAAAATATTACACAACATCAGTTAACAACCTATTGCATAATACAAAACAGCAAAATTATAAAAGAAAGCAGTAGGTATTATTAGTTTATTATTTTAAAAATATACAATATATATCTTGCTAAAAATGGAAGATGAAATTGTACATTGCATGCAGAAAAAGTATAAGAATGTTTCTTCTTTAAAGTTCCACAACCGAAAAAAAGGAAAATTTCTAATTGTTTGGTGGGCATATTCAAATTATACAAATGTGCATATATATTATAGGTTGTAATTCATTCTATTCTCGGATTTTTGTTTAATAATTAAACTTTTAATAATTATAATAATGATATGATGTTTATACATTTTGAAATTTTTCAAAAATATAATGCGTCGTATTTTTTATTATTAAACATTCATTTATTTTACATTTTATAATTAATTTAATTTTCAATTGAGAATCCCGTGTTCTGAATTTGTAGATAATATTTTATAATATGTATAAAAGAATATCATTAAAAGGGCTCTTTTTTTAATAAAAAAATAGAAAAAATAGAACCAACAATAAATAATTTTTTGTAAACCTATTGATTTTTTCCTCCACAGTGAGGGACACAAAATAACTTTTAAACTGACTTAAATATTTGACGTACCTCGATTCACTCTATGAGTATAAATTGTAATTATATTGAGTGCATTCTATTAGATACATATATAATGCATTCTTGTATTTATTTACGTTTACGTGAGATTTGTACACAATGCCTATACAAAGACATCGAAAGCGGTTGCTATGGTAACTAAGGAAAAGATTGTTTAAATTGGGTGTAGCTAGATAAGTTAAAAATATATATATAATTTACTAGCTTAGGTATGTTTATTCTTTTAGAAAATTCTTTTTTATATTTGTCAATTTGAAAGACTATCTATATTGGGAATATTTTGCATATTGAGCATATGTTTGTTTTGTGTCAGTTTGAGAAAATATCTAAGTAGGTACAAGACAAGTATATTTTGTGTAGGTATATGGGCATTTTGGTTAGTTCATAATTTATGCAGTAGATAAACAAGTTTTTGTTTGGAATAAATCGAGTGATCATTTTAAAGGAAGCGGAAAAAATAGTCGTTAAAAAGGGAAATCAGTATATCTATAATTTATATATGTATAATATAATATATAATATAATATATAATATAATACATTTAATTGATGAATTTTGTTTAAAATATGGATTGATCACCATGTTTTCAATCAAAATTATTCAGTAATAATTACACAATTCTATTTTACAACAAAGTCTATATTAAAGTCGATTTAAATTTTTTTAATTAATTTTTTAAAAAACAACATTTTAAAAAGTTGTATTTGCTTGTAAACAGCCAACATAATATGAATTGTTTATATATAATAGTTAGGCTATATAAACAATTGTTTTCCGAATATTGATTAAAAATATATTTTCTCCAAAACTTTTGTAATCAAAATGTCTATATATTGGCAATGTGGAGTGATTACTCAAGGACATTCATTAATTGTTCCAATTGGTAATATCTAAGTTTATTCTGCATATATTTATAAAATGATATGTCTAAATTATAATCGCCCAATTTTATGGCGCAAAGTTTCAAATGCTCATCTGCCATATAAGATTATAATACGTACGAAAATATTTTTCGCGATAAATTGGAAACTTTTAAAATAAATAAATAAATCTTATTACTTTTCAGCTGATGAAGAAAACCCTCAAATTTCATTATCAATGTCCAGTGTTGGTAGGTTTATAGAATGCACTATTAAAGAACCCACGGAAAATAGCATAGTACACATGAAATGTCCCTTGGTGGGTGGAAACAGTTTTTGCTATGAAAACTGTCGAATGACCTGTACAAGCGAAAGTAACTGTAACTTTGAACTCTTCAAAAACATAAAATGTGATAGGACCTCTGATCAACCACTCACCTATCGGTATACTTTGACATCGTCTAGTTCACAGTTCCAGGGAATATGGCAGTGTCATTACCGTGGTTCCAAAAGCACCGTAGTCAAACTGTTGGAACAGGATTCGAACCCGATTCCGGATGTATCAAAAATGACGCCAAACATTACACAGCCAACAATTATTCCATATGAAGGTGAACTATTTATTTATTGAATATTTATTGAATAAATATAAAGAGATTAAGAATTTTACGTTTTGAATTTTGTTAGATTATTTTGTTACAAATTCGCTCCCGATCGTATTTCGTTGCAGAGTCCTTCTTAAAGTATAAATTAACTTTATTATAAGGGTTAGAACAAGTTAGTAATTATCCTGCATTATACTGATAAAATTATTTTATTCTATGCATACACTGTAAAGTCAACTTTACAATGCATAGACATTCGTGCTTTACAGTGTATGGAGAGACAATTCTATTTTATATCAGAACATTATAATATTAATATACTATTAATATCACAATAAATTACGTATACTTATTTGTAAATCTATTAAAGATAAAAACGTTTAAAATAAATATTACTAAAATCATAGCATGATAAAATCATAAAATCATAGAATTCATAAAATAAAATTTCGTACACTCGTTTGCAAAGTCAAATACTCTGATATCAATTAACCCTCGTTCACTGAGCTCACTCACTCGGAAGAATAGATATCCTCGAATTGTAATGTAAGACTACATATTTCGTATAAATAATTATTAGACAGAAATTATAAATCGAATCTTTTATAGATTCGCCAAGTGTATATATATATATTAATATTTTTCATTACAATTTATAGACTTTGTAATTATTGTTTGAAAGATTATTATAATAGATATTTTGATTCCAGAAAACGAAAATTCTAAAATCTATAATTATCTATAAAAAATACTTTTACTGTATCGTTACACTGTTAAACTCAAAATGGCAAGTCAGTAGAAGTTAGTATTTATGTGTAATCAAATTGCAACAAAATAATTTGAGTTAATCAAATTATATATATGTTGTACAATAAAACCTTCAATACTAATGTTTTTCAAAGTTATTAAGTTAAACGTCTGTAAATCCTAAATGTACATTGAGTATTAATTATTTTAATATGGTACCGTTCAAGGTTGCATGAAATATTCAGAAAAATGTGTTCGACGATTTACTTTTCTTGTTATGAAATATGATCTTATATGTGGAGAATATTCTTAAAAATGGGATTTAAATCTAGGAAAAGTCTGCGCAGCAAACGATAAATAAACATATTAAAATGTTTGTTTTTTATATAATACTATCAGCTTCATGTTTCTCATCATATTATAAAATTTTTTCATCTCGTTTGGTTACTTATAAAGTAAAATAATATCAATTAAATTATACCTATATAGTTATGTTTGACTTAATAACAAACGATATTGGTCCATTTCCGTAAATTATGCATAACTATAGAATAGAACAGAAATTTTTGTTTGAAATATATAAACATATCAAAATTTTTGCAATACTTTTTATAAATATATATATTCAATCAGGACTTAATAAAGTCATGCACTTTGAAATAGATAGAAACTTTTAGAAAACCACTTCAGCAACTTCTTCAAGAAATTAATTTAAATTAGTTAGCAAAGAATTTATTCTAAAAGTTACTTTGGAATTCAACTGAAAATATTTGTGACTCATTTGACTATATATTATGGCTATAATAGACTATTGTCAAATTATGCAATCTCGTCTCGTCTTAATATATCATATTTATTGACTCAAAAACAAAGAGATTTTATCCACATCTTCTTTAATATGATTGAAATGGGAAATCAAATATTTATCTGATAAATAAAACTGAATACTCAGACTCAAAAGGCAGCTTCATTAATATTTTATTGTGACAGCTTTGGATTTCTTGTCTTTTGGAAATTAAAAGCTCCCTCATATAAACTTTTATAAACAGAGAAAACCAATAATGGTGTAGTTTTACAATTAATTATAGATTTCTATGATTTTTATTTTAACTGCGCGAGCAGAAATTTAATATGCTGCTTTCATTTGTTAAATAATTCAGCAATCTTGTATATTAATTTGTAACAAACGTTTTACGTAAATTTTTCATAATTATTATATTACAATTGCAATGACAATAACCTTTCATCCATATTTTTTAATTTGAGAGAATTTTGATTGTATTTTAGATTTATTTGTAAATGTTAATAAATATTGACATTTAAAAAAAATATTATTTACTTTTTTCTATATTATGTTTAATTAAAATTTCTTTCTTATATTTAAGATTATTTATTTGCCAAACATTAAAACTTGACATTTAAATTTAGTACGTTTATTCTATATACTAGATTATATAGACTAAAATTAAAAAAATACTGTTATAAACTAGACTTCAAGAATATTATTTATACAATAAAACGTATGAAAATTGCAATCGAATGATATATTTCCGTTTCGGAGATATAATTACAACTTATACAGAATCAGATTTCGTACTACAGTATGTAAGTTGTTAGCTATATCTTCTAAAAGCGAAAGTTAATACATCTATGATATAAGACCCCAAATTCCCAGCTATATATAATATGTCTGTATAGCTTCAAAATAATGACCTTTGGTTTCTTTGGCATTATTATATAATATGAATTACTAATTAACCTTTTTAAGTCGTTGATATAAATCAATTAAACATTTAATTTATTAAGTTAATTTTGTTTAAAAATATATAGTAGCACATTTGAAAGATATGATTTCAAAATAATTGTAATTTATTTAAATTAGAATTTCACTTGGTGTAATATTTATTTCAAATTAATTTGAAGTTTTTTATAATTGGCCTGACTATACCCAGGGGGTAAACGAAGACTAGCATATGCTGTATAGGAAGGGAGTTATATTATATAAAGAGTATCTCAAAATTTCACAGGAAAATTTCTGCCCCCTAATACCGTCGTTAAAAGGTTGAAAAATAAAAATAAAAATCTTTAATAACTTTAATATGCTTACGTAATTGTATATAATGAAGTATGAACTATATATTTAGACAACATTTGGTTTAAGTTAAAAGCATCATTTTATATCAAAATAGTCCCATTGTTTAAGCGATGTCAAGCGATGCAATTGTATAAAATAAATTTGGGTTTATAAATTTTATTTCAAAGCTTTATTCAATAAAATTCATAATGTTAATCAAATGGTATTAGTTCTTATAGTATAATCACTTACATATCTTTGATTTCTTTAATTTGATTATTTAATTTAACATTAATTATTGTTTTATTTTAATAATTTGCGATTCCTCTGTGAATATTTGTTTGATAGATTTCCGTCTCTATATAATATAGTCATCAATCTTAAGTGAATAATTCTCCCAATTATGTCAAAATAACGCCCTTATATTGATATTAAGACAATTCCCTTTTTGATTTATTGAGGTTTCCTCAAGTTTGTCTATCATTCTCTCTTTCTTTATCCTCGGTCGTCCATGAAGATAAGAAGAGCCAAGTAGTTACACCCGATAATTCTCAACGACGCGAAAGCCAAAGCGACCAGCCGAAGATCCCCCTAAATCCCGGGGACACTGTGGACAAAACGTGGAGACCACGACGAGAGGAGAACAGTTTTTTTAGTGAGTCATTTTGTGTGTTAAATATTATAGATAGAACATAGTGTAGATTTAGTATTATGTAGTGTTGTGCTTATACGGAATCCAAGACACAGTAACGATTCGTTGTGTCATATTTTCCCTTCCTTTCCAAATTTCCTTCTTTGATCTTGGTAGAAAATTATTCGCTTCCATTAATTACGTAACTGAAAGAAAATCAAAATGGGAAAATATATTAAAGCTCGCGCGAACGATTTCAATACTGAACAAAAGGTGTTCCCATGGAATTCAAGTTAGGCCCCCTTCTTTAAGAAAACAATATATAGGAAGTTGAACGGTGATGCTCGTGGATTCGGAGAATGAACATATCCTGCCCCCTTCCGTGTGAACGCATGCCAAAGACCATCCTTTGGAGTAATATCTATCCCCATCTGTTATAGTTATCTGAACAAAATTGGGGATTTTTATAAAGGAAATTAGTCCTGTAGAGTAACAAAATTGCATTGGCTTTTCTTCTTGTTCAAAATCGGAAAATATGAAGGTTTTGACAGACCGATGTTTATAGAGCTAAACGGGTGTCTGGTAGTTTTTTCACTATTTAGCTGCCAGGAAACTTGAAACACAAAGATTATAATAGTTTAAACGCTTAGTTTAGTTTCAAACTATAATACGAAGGCATATATTTTTTAATTTCTTGAATTTATATTACGACATTAATAAACAATTATCTATTATTTAACTTTCTTAACTTACATCATTAAAACGCCAAAAATACAATACAAATGTTATATATATAAAAATTATTGTATTTCCATTTCAACTTTCTTTCTTGGTCTATTAGGTTATAGAAGTTATTTTCTTCTAGAGTTTAAATTATTAAATACATAAATATATGATATTGATTGAATTACAAATCAAAAAAACTTTACATATATTTTAAAACTTGGTATTATACCCTTAGATAACTCTGATAGACTTTGAAAAAATATTTAAACTTTTAAAGTAAATCAAAAAATTAAAAGCATCATTTAATAACATGAAATTCACCCAAAGTTACTAAAGATTAAAATTCCTTCGCGTCATAAAAAATTTTGATTTCATTTTTGTAACTTTATAATTTTAAAAATAATTATGCGGTGGCCAAGTTTAAAGTTCAACTTAAAATGAGTGTCCATGAAAAACGGAGTCAATTTTTACGCCTCACCTCCGTTGAAATGCCATTCTCTCATTTCTTAATATATCCGGAATAGAAATTATAAAACTCTTTTCAATAATTTCATTCCACCAGTTTGACTCTTAAAATCAAATAGTAAAAGCGTTTATGCTGAAGTCTGCAGTCAGCACGAATTCAGGATTAAATCAAGTCGTATTGATAAACACTATAGAAAATAATACTGATTTGAAATTCTTCACCATCCAGCTAAATTAAACAAATTATCTGCTGTTTTTTTTTGTTTGTTTTCGAAGCGTTTTTTAATTAATGATAACATTATTGAGTATATAACCAGTTTATTTTGTATAAGAACTAGATAAAAATATGAAAATGTTCAATTTATTTTTTGGCTTTTACATAATAACGTTTATAAAACTCTGCTTTCAAAATAATTTGCATGTAATGATAAAAAATTTTTTTTAAAAAGACGAACTAAAAAAAATTTATTAATAATAATTCGTTTTTGAAAAATATTTATTGAGATTTTAACAAATTTGAAAATCTTGCGTGATGCATAAATCTTCTTATTATATGTACTTAACTATAATTGCCTTAATGATGTTTACAGATATAATGATTATATCTGTAAACATCCTTAAGGCAATTAGAGTGCAGTAAGGGGTGTATAACTTTTACTATATAAATACTTATTTATAGTTAAGTATAATAATAAGATTTATTCACCACGCTAAATTTTCAAATTTGTTTAAATCTCGATAAATATTTTTCAAAAACGAATTATTATTAATAAATTTTTTTAGTACATAATTTTTATTTTTTTATGATTACATGCAAATTATTTTGAAAGCAGAGTTTTATAAACTTTATTATGTAAAAGCCAAAAATAAATTGAACATTTCCATACTGGTTTTGAACAGCAAGTTAAAAATTATTTAATAGTCCATACACATATGCATTTCTCTGATTATTAATCGAAAAAAATTGAAGTTAACTATAACATCAATCTGCACAAAATTGTATAATAAATATTGTTTTATACGTATCTCTATTTAAATTTTCATTTGCACATGGGAGAAACTTGCGAAGAGTATATTCATCCTCCATCCTTGATTTATAAAACTCTTGTTAATGTAAATATGTTTATTGCTAAAACAGTGAAATAAATAATAATATTTATATTTATTAATTATATTAGGTCCGTACATGAGTTAAGTTAACAATAAAGTTATAATTTTTGACACATGTGCACCAAACAATTCAAGAAGAACAACTATTGTAACGAACTAATGTTTTGATTAAACGATTTTCTTTACTGTAAAATAATTATCCATTAAAGGTGACTTTGGGTAAACATGAAATTGATCAACAATATAGCTTTGTGCACACTGCATTTTATATATAAATAATGAAATTAATCAATATTCGCAAATATAAAACAAGGCATACTTCGCGACAAAAATTAGATCGGATGCCGTAATTATATTGACAATGTTGCAATACATTGCATGGGGACATAAAGCCTTACGAAGCGAAGAAGGTTGCCATAACTACTCTTGGAGTGTGGCTCCAGCTAATCTATGTCTATTACTTCGGTTATTGAAGAATATACGCGTCTGTTCTGTCGATTCTTAAGCGTCAATCCTATAGCCAACTTCATTGCTCCAATTTAGGGATCATTAATTATAGTGCATACAGTATATTATAGATTCTCGCTAATGACTCCATACAATTTAAATGATGGACATTTTTTAGTTGAGACAAGTTTGACGTGAAGACTTGCAAAGTTGGATCTTTGCTATATTTAATAAATTTATTTATTGAACGCTTTTTAAAATATGTATATATCTTTTTGCTTATTCTTAAAAATATAGATTTAAAGTTGATTTAAATATTTTCATTCGGAATTTCTCGCAACGTGATGCAACTATATATATATTAAAGTTCTAGCATTCTTAATAATTATAATAGCACATTTTTTTATTTTTAAATTATGTTTAAAGTTTAAAAATATATTTTTATTTTTTGCAGTCTAGCAGATAAAATCAATATATCACAGACAAAATACAATAATAAACCTACTGATAACATTGATTGTCTATTAATTAAATATTTATCTTCCTAACGGTTCACAACTTTAATTTTATTGAAGATTTTATTGTCATCACTTCCGTCGAAAACTATCTGTCCCTCGAGTAGCTAAGGCGGTGTAAGGAAGTTATAATTCTCAACGCAAACCAATCTATAATATTCTCTTTACAGTGATGGGAATCACGCGTACCGACTTGGTCATCACAATCCTGAGTCTCCTGGCCATCTCTCTCTTGGTTAATGTAGCCTTCTGCATCCGGTGCATTCTGGTCCGCCGATACATGGGTAAGTACAGTCAATTTCAACTCACCCCCACCCCTCCACCTTCTCACACAAAGTTGTTTATAGAATGTCTCATCAACCGAGGTATTATATGTTAAACATTTTTAAAATGAAAGCGGTTATTATTCAGTGTTCTAAGGGGTACTTGACCTTCTTACTCAATTGGGTGTACGTGTGTTTATCAATCAGTTTATTTTGAGTTGTAGTTCGTCTGCCTTCCTGTATTGTCATTATCCACGACTTCCAAACCTGTCGTAAGCTGATTGATTGATAAGGTTAGTTGATGTAATGAGGGTGCACCAACTCTGCTTATTAATACAACAGCCTACATCAAATTTGACACAAATCATTTTCCGGAAATGTAATACCAGATCTGTTTCAACCCGCAAAACTTATATTGTGTGAAAGCATTTTAATTA
>JAUZNC010031768.1:33024-61969 GCA_034780395.1 Vannuccia rotundouncinata
TTTATGCAAAAGGGTTGTCATGTAAATCCAGTAGAAAACTTCCGTGTTAATTGCAAAAGTAGGAAGTGATAAGAAAGGAATACTTCAGTCTCGTATAGAGACAGAGTTGTATAATGAGGCAGGAAAGATCCCTCAAAGACACATTAAGACTTCTCTTTGAGCTATGCAGTAATGGTAGGCAGACAGACAACAATATGACTGATGAAAAGAGCGCTATAATATTGTTGGTTTTCTTATTAATATAGATTTGTGGTTCACCTGAATTGAAAGAAGGCAAGATTCGTGACCAAAACAAGAGAGGATAGAACGCATACCACAAAAGTATACCTTAACATTAATTCACTTGTGTTGGGATAAAAGAAGAGATAAATAAATGCAATAGTGAAAAACGACTGTTCTTTTTTTTAGTTCATATTTTTTCGCTACTTGTGATGCAACATCGTAATTTATGCATGATTAGTTGTGCGACATAAAATCTCATAATGCGACATTAACTCATCTTAGAAGTGGAGAAAAAACATGAAATATAAATAATTATAAGGAAAGAAAGAAAGAATTATTGAATCACAATGGAAGAATATTATCAATGACTAAGGAATTGGCTTGGTGGAATGTTTTCCAGCTAAACAAGAACAGGCCACGCAGGACTGACTGTAGCAGGCAAGAAGTGGGTTATAGCAGCACAAACAGGGCAGCAGACAGGATATCAGGGCCAATAGAGTCCATCGTTTAGCCTGACCATTACAACGACTTTCACCGTCGGCCGCCTCCCCGTCCTCAACAACGGCTCCCGAGCAACTACAAGCCCTGTCAACAGCGTCCTTGTCAACCTCCCCTGTACAGGAGGAAAACATCCTCCGAGCACACGGAAGACAGGACAACTGTTCTATGAGGGCGACACCTCTGTCGGGAGCCAGAGGGCAACTACCCGGGGTGTTGTTGTCCCTGGTAAACCTTCGACGACAGTACACGCAGACGAGGGTACGTTGCACCAACTGGGAGGAGCGAGGACCACCTGCCAGCATCGATTGAGAGCCACTGTTGACCACACCTGAGATCGAGAGAGAATAGCTCTCCCGGGGAGTGGAGGTAGTGTAGCGACTTGTAGAGCATGCTGAATGCGAGTCGCCAGCGCCGCCTGTTCCGCGACGAGTGTGGAGCAGGGTGCGGGATATCCACCGGCCGAGCCGGCTACTGTGCGAAGGGGGGTCGCTTTACAACGGAAAGAAAACACGTAGCAACACGTAATAACGAATAATAACAGAAGAAAAAATTGTCATTCTTAATAAACAGCTTTCATATATTATGAAATATACATAAAAATAGTTATTAATTTGATAGCGATATTATTGTGATTATTTAATGTTGCCAGTAAACAAAAAGCCTTCATTTGGAGAAAACAACCTTCAATAATCTATTTTTATCGTCGCAATTATCCTACACAAAATATTCTTAAATACAGTAAACCAGATTTTTTATGACTCATTGAAAATAACTATTGACAGATTTTTATCCAAATATATATAAAATAATGTAGAATGATTTTTAAAATTACTTTTTGCTCACTTCGAATTAATTTAAAATATAAATTGTAAAATATAATTTGCTTTCACCTCTAGCTGTCACGAAATATTATTTTTAAATGGAAAACTTTTTTCCAACTCTAAAAATACTCCTAGGCTAGACTATAGTTATGATGGGTTGGGTAATGCAATTTCTTTAATTCTAAATTTACTTCAGTTGGTATCAAGAGATACTGTACAACATCGTCAGTGCGTTTGCTTTTTTTTTTACTATCCTAGTTGTCATAGCAACCATTCATAAAGACAAGCATCCCTGCAACATTCCATTGATACTTGATCCCATTGATGAGTATTAATAGACACGTAGGGGCGGGAGTTAAGGCTTTCACTGTCTTTATGTAACATAGGAGGGGTTTTGCGATAGGAAAACTTGATTACAGGAGTAGTCATAAATACCACACACATGATAAGGAAATAGTTTAAATAAATGTTTAATAAAAGTTGCTATAGTGATACATACAAAGCCAATATAATATTGCATTCTTTGTTACTCTTTTATTTTGAACAAATAAGAATTCTTACTTAACTTCTTGACTAAAACTAAAGAACAAAAATCGATAAATAATTCGGAGTAGATGAGGTGAATCATGGAGTTTGACCTAGATCGGCTATATTATGTTTGCCAGACGTATTACGTAATCCTTCCTTTATAAAACAAAACATCCCCGCACGCAATAGCAGTACTTAGAGAGATAAAAAGGAGAGATAGAAATATAATTTCATACCCCTTAAACATTCAAATTCTAAAAAATAAGCTTTTGGATCGAATTATCCTTTGGAGGGAACATTGATTTTGAGTTTAGAAGATTTTACCATAATCGTATAAATTCATTGTGCGGCAGACAATTAAAAGAAATGAGGAAATAATTTCCCTCTCAAAAATGGGCCTTGTCGTAACATAACAAGATTGAAACATTTAAGTCTTTTCAATAATGCGTATGAACCATGTATAACCACTTCAGCAGTAAATGTTTTCTTAATCATGTTTTAGTCAGGAATTAGAATTTACATAGAAAGAATTAAGTGGCCTTCTTCACTAAAAAAACGCGAATTTAAAATCGGGGAGCATTCTACTTAGCGTGTTTTTTAATATTATTATAGAAAACTTTAACCACCTTTTCAGAATGAAATATTAATAGATGCAGATAACTTGGTAAGTACTCACTTGGGCGGTTTCACGTCGATAAGGCTAAATACACACGGGGCACTCTTACGATCAACGGCCGACAGAGGTCTTCCCGTTACACGACCCCCTACACCACCGTAGTCGGCAACCTCCGCCTGATAATAATGGACCGGGGGATCTTCTAAGGCGACAACATTGCGCCACTTATTGTAGTGACTGGAGTCCCAGCTATGCGCTGAACACATAGAGTTACCAGGGGTGCTGCTCAGGTTAAAGGTATGTGGACCCCCTCCACCACTCCTGAATGTTGCTGTTTCATCCCCAATCTCGGTGGGACAGTGGATACCTGTGTCTACAGAGAGAAAGGCCAGTTGATAAATTGGCTGCAGACGATTTAGTTATAAAACTGAATACATATAAAATAATAGGTATGAATGGCGTAAATAATAAATAGCAATATGCTGCTTATATGGATGCTTAAATAGTTCTGGATCACAAAAATTATTAAATATATACATATGACAGCTAAATTGTAGTTTAAAAACTGTACTATGGTTATACAAAAATATAGTTTCATAGTGTAACAATGTGTACCTGTGGACAAAGATGGAACCTCGGTGAGGCAATATGAGACATCTTGATAACAATGTAATATTCCTTTTCTTTGTATATATTATACATACAACATAGATTATAATTATACCATAAACATATTTAAAATATAGAATACGAAATTACTAACGTAGCCCTTACAGACTATAATATATATTACGCATTAAAAGCACAATTTATACATTGTATAAAAAATTAATTGATGTTGAGGTCTTGATAATAATAATTCAAAAACCCGGAAATTTGGAAAAATAATAATAAAGTAACTTATGCGAAATTCCACAACATCATATTAAAAAAGTTATTATATTAATATACAATAATTATTCTCTATAACTTACTTAGAAAAACCACAATTTCCCAGACAAATTTTTTCTATACAATTATCTAAAAATAGAATAATTTCAGTGTTCTAAGAAATTTTATTCTAAATAAGATAAAATTGTTATGCCACTGCCCGGCACAAATTTTACTCTAAAATGATAACTACTGCTTTTAAATTAAAGATTTATTACTAAAGATATAATAATTCTATCTCATATTCCACAAATTTTTTTTACAGAAGAGCCCCCATACTGAATACGTATTACTGAAGATGATCATAAAAATAGTTCACTGTTATTTTTAAAGTTAAAGATCCTAGATGTAACTAGTTATATATCTACAAAAACCAATATTATTTATTTGGATTTCTTACAATAATATAAAAAATCAATGGTTATGTAACCAAAATGATGCAATATCATTCCTAAATAACGTAAAGAATTTCCGCACTATAATTTGTAATATTTTTTATAATTTTTAAAATATTCTATCTGTTATATTATAGAAACTACAAATAATAAAACAAAGTTTAGAATATTTTATTGATAGTCTAGTGAAATTGCACAATGGAATAATATGTCAAATATATAAACTATAAATATGAATCAATTATTCCTTCAGACAGAGTTATTTCTAAAAATTCCCATAACAGAAATAAACTGGATACATTATAATTTATTGATTAATATCAATAATCGTATTTCGTATTACATAGAATTATTGCTATTGGTGGAAAATGAAAACAAATATATAAATAAATTTTTGGTTAATAATATTATCTTGAAAGAATGAAAGTTAAAATGTAATACATTCAAATCGCGAAAATATGCTTGTTGTAAATGTAAAGGATAAAAATGTACTATATGAAGAGAACTGAAGAAATTAATTACAATGTGTTATTATTCTAATATTTATAAGCCGATTAAACATCAAAATTTAATATGTTACTAATCAATAACAATAACTCACCTTGGGAGAGACCTTGTATAACTTGAGTAAAGGCCCTACCGAAACCGTCGGCCTGGGAGGCACTGCTGAACGTGAGACCGTAACGTTGATCACGTGACTTCCAGAAGTGAAATGTGGGCGTCGGGCGGCAGTACTGGGTGTCCGAACCTAGTGGACACCGGAACTTTATCTAGAGGTAGAGCAGAAAGTCTGGTTTACAATGATCGCCTAATAACCATATACTAATTTATTATGTTACACTACTCCTGTGAAAATTATAACTAAAATATTACATTTTAAAAGAAAATTTAATAAAAACGTAGCATAAAAATAATTTTTTTTTACAATTATTCTTAGTCAAGGAATAATTTATTTATTTTAAATTCCCATTATTTCCAAAGATTTAAACAAAAAATGTTTCGAATTCTATTAAAGTCAATGATAGCTAACAATTAAATAAATAAAAAGTAAATTCATCATTAAATTATTATCAGTGAAATTGCGCTTTAAGTATATATACATATATATATATAATGTAATGTTTTAACTGACGATTGGATGAAATAATAATCAATAAGTATACTATGTTTAAAAAATGTGATGTGAAATATTTTTTCAATATTTTAATAATCATATCAAATTTCTTAGAAAACTAATATCAATGTATTCGGTTTCTATTCGTCTATCTAAAAATACTCCAAACCATGTTTTTGTCATGCCTTGTTTTATTTCAGATTATTTAATCCCAAGCAATTCCAATAATCATTTTTAAATCTTATCAAGTACAATCATCTACAAAACATAAGAAAATGATCTAAGCTGCGTTTAAAAGTCGACTTCCTACTAACATACGCTAAGCAAGTGTGTGTAAATAACTCTGATAAGAGTATCCGAGAAAACATGTGATCCTACACTATTATTATGTTTAATAACACGCCTACACCTAATCAAAAGAAAAGAAAACAGGTCAATGTACACATCATATACGAGAATTATATCGAGGAATGACACATTATGTAGTAGAAATTATTCCTGTAGTTAGTTAATTTCGTTTTAAATATAGCAATAAAAAATATCAACTCTATTTCGAACTTCTAACAAAAGAGAATAAAAATTGCACCAGCCAAAATTTGTTTCCAATAAAAACATCAGTTGAACAACACAAATGACACAATAATATCAAAAAATGCAAGTAGATAGTAATTAGATAGTAAATCATAAAGTTTAAATAATTTAGAAAATTTATCTGACATGATTAAGTCTAATTAGAAAAATACAACTAACACAAAATAACTAAAGTTGTAAGAATATAAAATGTACTGATTTTTATCTATTTTAACTAACCGAATGACGGGGGGAACAACTCTCTACTATGTACTCATTAAGATCCTCGCCAGAAAGAACCTTTTTGATCTCGACCAAACTGATTCCCCCATTACCCATTGGTGCCCAGCCACATTCCTGTCTCTCCATGACCTGTGCAGACACTGTGAATAAACTCTTACTGTAAGAAAGGAGCGAGAGAAAACAATCAGAAATTAGTTGTACTTAAAATCGATAAAATAAAATTTAAAAAAATATTTTTTAATTTACTTGTTTAAACTATAAAAAAATTAAGTATAATATTGAAGGTGTTTGTGTAAATGTATATGATTTAGAATAAATCGTATTGCATTATTTTAATGAAAAGAATGAAGAAAATATTCGATAAAAAACTCAAATATGTACAATTTTATTCCACCATATAATTCCATATGTACATTATTATTTTATTGCGTATTTATTAATTCTTTATTCAACATGTAGTAAGGGAACAATTTCGGAATGCAATAGGTAAATGATTTAATGGAACAGTAGATTAGAAATCATATTAAAACATTTCTTTTCATCTTGTCTGCCACTTGCATGGTTCATAGTCTTTTCAGAATTTTTCCCCTGACTAAAGTTGGTTGTGAGTGTAAGCAAGCAACTTATAAATAGAGCATAGCCCAATTTTTTTTGAACACTTGTATTTATAAAAGAAAATATTTTCCCTGACAACTTTCCATTTCCCTGACTATTATGAACCATGTGCTTGGACATACAAATACAAAATTATAATATAATACTTACATTTAAATTCTTTTGAGTAATAATTCAGGTACTATATAGATATTGACTATTATAAACAAGTGCACAAACAGTATTTTCAATTCGAGGATAATCATAAAATTTAAGGATAATCATACAATTTCGAGTATAAAACTTACAATTAATCATTAACTCTACCAATGTGATATTTATGAAAGGTAAATATTTTCTAAAACCGATTGATAATTCTGACTGTTGTATAAAACATACCAATTAATCAGCATCATTAAAACTCTTTGGTGAAGTGTGAAATCATGAATGAACTAACAAGTGATTAGAGAGTTTTTGAAAGATAATGATTAGTTAATATAGATGTTGGTGCAAGGTGTCTATGAGTATGTATATAAAATATTGCATTTTGTTTGTGGTGGCTGCTTATATTCTTATCCATGCTTTGAGGATTGAGGGAATTACTTGTTTATCTGATGAAGATATCTCTCCAAATTACCATTTCTCATGAAAAAGCATTATGTATTTGGTTGATATATATTCAATGAACCTTTCAGATGAAGATCACAACACAACTAGCCATGCTTTACTAACCATTTAACAAATGTATTTATTATTATATGCATGAATTAAAGTATTATAACTAATAATTAAGAGTCCCATTATAAAAGTGTGTCAGTGGCCATATTAAAAGCTAAGTTTCAAGAAATTGCACATATTTATTACAATTTATTGTGTTATAAATTTGTTATTCATACAAAATAATTTTTTTAAATATAATGGTTGCTTAAAAATAAATTATAGGCATTTTAAAATAAAAGCATAACTTATATGAGATGTATGCAACTCAATAAATTACTGAAATGTTTGCCCCCAAATCGTCCTATATACTAGATATAGTACTGATTAACAATTAAAAGAGTGGGGCAATATACTCTATTGTGGGCTTTTCTTTAGTTTGTCAAGTCAATGTGTGGGCATTAGATGTTGACATAGTATTATCCTTTCAGAGTAGGTCACCCAGTTGAGCAATGAATCATTACCATGAAGGGTGTTATACAAAATTTATCTGTTATTCTTCACCATAATGATTAATTAGAATATTTTTACTGGTTAATTAGAAGTTAACAATAGCTATTAATCCTTACTTTTATACAACATTGCCTGAAGCATTAACTAAGGCCTGTGGTGGATTAAAATACCATAATGAATAGGTAATGAAAACAATTGTAAAAAAATTATTCACAAAATTAACCTAAAGTCTGGAGTTATGCAAAAGGTATGTAATTATATACTAATTGCATGTAATAGCTAAATGCAGACAAAACCACAATAAAAAAATTAGTAAATTAAGTGATTTAAAATCATTTGCTATTTTACCTGGAAAATTTAGTCAGTGTTTGAAAAATTCAAAGTGGCTATTCTTATGACACAGAATAATAGTGCTATAGTCTAGGTATTCTTATAACTAAAATATTTATAAATATTGAATAAATCAATATATAATATAATAATAAACTGACTCAGAAGAACAATCTGTTACATGCTATTAGTATATTACTTACCGCAAATAGCAGGATATAAAATCCGAGAAGTAGAATTTGGCACGAGGACACAGGCCAAGGGCCTTAATTCTACTTCAAGGGTTTTATACCCAAAATTCAAGGTATGTCAATGTCTTTATTTTTGTTTTATATGCACGTAGGAGCAGATTTTTTACTTGCCTAGACCTTATAAAAGGGAAATATGCGCTTTTATGGCTGTATTCTAGCAAATGCTTACAACATAATCGATTTAAAAGTTTGAATAATATAAATGAATTATGGCAGTATACTGGCAAATGCATACAGCTTAATCAATTAAAATTTTAATTTTAAAATCAATTTATCTATTTGCAATGCATTTAACAGCATATTTAAATGAAATTTCTATTTTCTATTTGTTCATTCATTTGCGTACATGATGGCAAACTTAGACTCTACAGTAACAGATGCTCTGTGTGACATCAAAAGCATGGACATATACAAGAGTTGGTGGTCCAGGTATGACTATTATCTGCAACATGAAGGAAAGGACTCAAGACTGCCTGTTTGACATTTTTAATATGCAGGAGATAAATTATTTTATTATTATTTTATCTCCCACAAAATATTTGAATTGAATTCAAAAAATTTCTGGGAGATAAAAGGAAATCTGCAGGAGATAAAAAGATTTTATGACCCCTAGGACATTAAAAACAAAAATAAAATTATAATGAACATAATATCTATCAAATTAAATCAATACTAATATAATAATAAAATTACTCAGAATAGACTCACATGCCATTAGTATAAATATAATATCCATAGACAATATGCATAACTACAATATATATATACTATTTTAGTATTTAATACTTAAATACTTTAATATTTAAGTATTTTAGATACTTTAGTATTTAATACTATTATAATACCAAACTGACAAGTTAATAAGCTTAGATTTGTATGAATTGTCTAGATAAATCAAAAATAATATATTTAAGTTGAGAGCATCTGGCTTAACTTATAATTTTATGCTCTTGGGTTTATGTACCCATAATAAAAAATGATCACTCCATTCATTTCATTTTGAACAATATATAATAAGTCAGTATAACTAATTTATCCTATTGTTAAAAAAGTTTTCAAAGCAGTGCAGTGCAGCTGATTTCAACATATTTAATTATACATATGTCCATTATGAAGATATTCTGACTCTTTGTAAGAACTTTTAAGCTTTAGCTGCCTGTGCAAAGCATTTTATAGGGTTTGATAAAATTCTTTTTAATATTATTATATTTTATATGAATTGTATTGTTCTTTATTTAATATTATATGAATATTACATATATCTATAATTTTTCTGTTGATGACCCCTATATAATAATATTCTAGAGACAACCATTGATGGAAAGTTTTATGATCTGAACATAACAGGGTTACATTTTAATTAAAGTATTGTCTCCCAAAAAGATCCAATAAGCAAATCCACAATGTCCTATATTGAGAAGACACCCCTGTCATCAGACTTAAAACAAAGAATGTTTTAGTATTACTGAAATTTTTTGAAGAAAAAAGTTTGTCAGAAAACAAATATTAGGTAAATTTTACAATGATGTTCTCCATTTTCATAGAAATGTAAAAAAGTGTAAAAAGAGCTGATAATGATATTGAATTATGGGCGTAACCGGAGTTTAGCATCCTAAATTAAAATAATTGAGAAAATGTTTAAATAAATATGATACCGCTGTTTAGCAGAATTTGTGAATATATCATGGCAGGAAGACCGCGTGCGCAAACATTCATTGTTCCTAATACTCAGCCAACTCAAAATCTTCTTGCACATAACATTAATCATCACAATATAGTTTTATTAACATCCAATACTCGTGATGCAGTCAACTGGCTTGTGCAATACCGGCTGTATTAATTAAAATAGCATTATGGTTCATAACATTGTGTATGTGTGCAGGTTGTATGTATATTGTAATTAAATAAAATATTCAAATTACGTATTGAATAAATAATTAGAATAAATGTATTGAATAAATAATTCTTCTATATTTAGGGAGTATAATAAATTATAATGTTAAATATTTTTCTTTTAACTATAGTTATGATTGTGACTTAATTGGGAACCGATTATTCTTAAGAAAATTACTCTCGATTTGGACCATTATATTCTAGCTTAAAAATAAAATTACATTAATAGATAAATTGATTTGAAATTAATATAAAGTAAGCATAATAATATTATGTCATATTATATTAATTAAAATATTTATAAATAAAGCAAAATTTACTCAAATTCACTATCTTCATCTTTCGCTGAATCGTCCATATGTTATAAATTAATGTGATATTATAGATTAAAAAATAAAAATTCATCTCTCCATGGATTGAATTTGGGCAAAACCGAAAGAGTTGAAATTTCACAAAAACTTTTTTTTCATTAAAAATTACTTTAATATATTTAAAGTGTAAATAATTTATAATGGCATTTGTGTTTATGACTTATTTTCGAATATTTTATACGACTTTAAATTAAAATATAAATATTAAGAAATATAAGTAGTAATTTACATTTATTTTTTATATATGATAGTTGAATAATAAAGTATTAATAACACACTTTTTACTTATATTTAAAAAATGGAAAAAAAGTGAAATAATCTATATATAATGTTAAATTCATTTGCAAGTAATATTATTATTTTTGCTTTACTGATAATTAGATATACATAATATTAATACAAATTGCTATACTAAATTTTTGTTAAAAAATATGAAAAAAAAATTACTTATAATTCAATATTATACTCTGAGAGTGATTGAAAATGACACTGAAAATGTAATAATGCAATTTGATTAATTTTTGAATACGTATTCGGATTAAGAAATTTAATCATAGTTATTTTAAAGATTTTATTGAGAAACGAAGATTTTAACGAGGCAGCTAGCTAGAAATATAATTGTATAACTATAACAGGGCCGGCCAGTTAATTCGACATATGTCACGTTTGGGTCATATTTAAGGCCTGGGATGAAACAAGTAAGACTGAATCAATGTATGCTTATGAATGTTCATCGTAATCTGTGTGTTAAAGTAAATGTTGCGTCTGTGAGTAAGGAGTTCATTTCTAGTAAAAAACAGAATTCATTACTTTAGAAATTTCGGTGATTCTGGGTAGGGACGTAGCTTTCTTCTAAGCTTGACTTATTCAATGTTCGATACTAACTATTTTTGTATTATAATATTTAATGTATGTGTGCTAGATACGTTACTCTAATTCGTATTCAAATCATCAAAACCAAAACGATTCTATGACAGATATATATGAAATGAAAGTTAACAGTAAACACAAATTTTATTATTATGATCCAATTTTAACCTGAACAACCTCAAGAAACGATTTTTAAATAAATATATAAAGCAATTTTTTTCAGGTAAGAACTTTAAAACATCGAATTAACAAAAAGAATAAACAGTAGAAATGCTGATTTATTATCACACAGTGGGCAGAACTCATTGTCGAAAAATTCTACAATGAGAACACTATATCATTGTATTACATACATTTATTACTGTGTATACAAAAGTGGAATATAGTGGGAAACATAATAACAAATACAACAACACTAGTGATAGTTATTATCAAACTATTTTTTAAAAAAGAACAGGCCAAAACACTCTCAGTAAAAATGAGTGTGAAATTTTATTAATAAATAACGATGGAAATAAATAAACTTTATATAATAATGCATTATGAAGATAATTTCAAATAATTTAAATGGCTATTTAATATTTGATTATTAAAACATCGAATATTTGAATCACATAAAAATTAACAATATATCTAAAGAATATTTTACATAAACAGATAGTTTCATGAACATATTATCATGTTGGCATTTATAATTAGCATCGAATTGTGAAAAGCTATTCTTGTTTAGGTAGCTGCGTTGTCGAGTAACATGGATGTGTACTACTGAATATATACATAAGAGATCCGCTGAAAAAGATAAAGTAATAATGCTGTTGATACAGTTTATGATCGGTAGTTAGGACAGGCGAGCTCGCTTGCAAAATTCTGCCACACTGTCGCTATCATCTTCTTCTTCATCACTAGAAGATGTATTGAGCGCACCGGGCTCATGTACTTCCAACTGAAAAAAGGGATATGGAAGTATAAAAATGTTAATAAGCTCTACAAAGCCAAAAAATTCTGTCTAACTAATTTCTCTTACAATCAACATATTTATAATTATTTAAGTTAGATGGTTAATAAGTATAGTAAAAATGGAGAAAATGTTACATATATTTGAAGCATGCTAAAAACATGTCAAATAATGAGCTAGAAATTCTCATTTATACAAATTCTTTTACTTACTTTTGTTCTAATATTTAGCAAATTATTCGAAGTAGAAACTTAAACTTGAACTAGAGTTATCAATTAAAAATATTAATATCATGAAACACGGAATAAATATAGTACCCTTACTGTCTCTTCTTCAGCAGTTGGGAATTCCAGATCTTTTTCCTTATCCATAATCTGATCATCAGAGGAAGCATTTAATGGTGGTGAATGGAGTGGGGAGTGGTCATCACAACTACCAACATCATTTGACGAAACAGACTCAGAAGACCTAATCCTCTCCAATAACTGTTCTACCGAAACAAGAGGGACTGTGGGTGTGTGTTTTCCACGCTCACCTCCCGTTGTGGATGTCATTGTGGAATGAGGTAGGAGAGATTGCGACGACACACATTCATTGTTGGGAGGAGGGGACAAGTGGTTTCGAACAGGCATCATTCTGCTGCAAGGAGAGATTTATCCAACCATTATGCTCTGACTAATCAATTAGAAACACTAATAATATACACTATACTATTAAATTAATAAGAATTTTTTAAATAATATTTACATCTTTACAATATCAAAGTATTTATACAAAGTACAGAATTTTCAAAAAAATTAAATATAAATTTTTACATTAATTGAATCTTTTATTTAAAATACAAACATGTCTCCATGAATTGTGTAGAGTAATGGTCTGTTAACATCAGATGTGTATTTCTTAATCATTACCTGTTCATATCTTCTTTGATTTCACGTTCAACTAGTTGAAAAGTAAGCAGTTTTTTCGTCTGATCGTAGGACCTCTTGAAAGCTGCGAATGTAGCTACACAGTCCACATCGCCCAGCAAAGGCCAATAGGATTCAACCACATGTTCTATAAGAACAGAAATGTCCTCTTGACGAATGAACTCAAAAATATCTAGCAGCGCCGAGTGGATTAAATTATATCGATTCGAATTGCGTAGATAGAAGTCGATAATCGATTGAAAGAATTGGTTTTTAATAATATGCAAAATGTAACCGTGTTCTTTGGTTCCGATAATGTGGCGAAATAGCCTCAACGCTCCTAGAAATAAAGACAAATATGAAATTATTATATTTAATTTCGAAAAAATTATCTTAACCTTTATAATAAGAATTATATATTATAGAAAACCGAAATCATATATATAGTAGTAGAAATATTACACACAAAGTAAAAAGGAAGAGCTTTCAGAGAAGTATTTTAGACGATATAATTACTATACTTCTAACGAATTTCATTACAAATAATACACTAATTAACATTATTGTAATTTAAAGTAATATCGAATGTATATTTCACCAGTTGATATATTCTATTTAAATTAAAAAATAATACTAAATATATGATACGACATATGTTATAAAAATAATATAACTGGAGTATTATATTGTTATACGACAACTACGAGGGATTAATGAATTTCGTTATCAAAATATATTCATTAATCCCAAGTAGCTGTCGTATAAATGTATTCTACCACTTTTGAATCAATGTTTTTTAATTTAAACTATTTTGTTTCTTTAATAACCACTTTCAGTTCTAACTCGATATTAAAAAATGAATTGCTCAAGAAAAAATATTATAGATCTGAAGAGTAGATCTGAAATGTGGGTATGTTCTATTTGGGATGTTCACTCGCTTCTACCTTTATAATGACGTATTACCGGTTGATGATGATTGGCATAGTTATCACAGTTCGACATTGTCGATTGTTTTTTTTTAAGATTTCGGAAAGAATTGTCGATGATGTTCCACAAAATGGTCCTGTTATTATCAAACTGGCACAGAATGGTACCATCAATAATTACTATTATATGTAATAATGCCTATACTTATCCAATGTTTTCGTGTTGCACTGAAGATAATTTGTTATTTATCTTGTTAGTAAGTTGTAAATGACACATTTTGATTTTACTTCATTTTACATTTGAGCTGATGGCGAACCTTAACATTTTGATGGTTTATTGAATCTTTGAAAGGCGGGATATATTAGATCTAATTGATACCGCCCAGGCGGGATTTATAAATATTGATTACAATGTTAATGAATATTTCTTTCAAATACACTGTATGATTGAAGTATTACGATATCTTTGATAATTGAAATTTTGAATGGGATAGTAGATTTAAAGTGGTAAAATATATTTTATAATTACTGATAGATTTCATAATTTAACTCTTTTTAAATCGAATTATTGTTTGATTATCTAATTGTAAATTACAAATTAATTAATTTTTAAATTTAATAATCATTATTTTTTAGTAATTGTTAATTAATTTTATATATATTAGTGAGATCGCTTAGTGAAATTATCCTTACAGGTCGAACAAAAGCACAAAAATAATTTGTATTGATATTTATGACAATAGATCAAAAAATCTCATGATCTAAATATTTCGTATATTTTACATTTAAAAGTATAGTGCCCAGCATATTAGAACATCAAACCATGCAGAATGACTATTACCAACTATATTTTACTTTTATTTAACATATGAGTGTAACAGGTTTAAAATCAATAAATAGTAGAACAACATCGAGCCGTTATTTTGTACAATATTTACATAATTTTCTGTACAATATATTTATATTTATTGAATTTTTTTGGCTGTCTTCTCTTTTCTTAAAAATAGAAAAAATTATATTTCAAAGAGATATAGGCACAGTGTACATTAGACTATGGATTATACGTTGACAATCGCGTATTTACAAAATTCCATCAAGGAACATGATAAAACAGTCAGGTGATTAGTTTAATTTATTATTCACCATTTTTTACTGGTTTATTAAATATGTATGATTTAATTTCAACAACTCAATTTTATTATACAGTGTTTTAATTGACGATACATTGATTACACGCAGTAATGAAAGTTTGCACCGAATTCAAAACAATTTTCTATGTACACGAATATGACATAATTTACACTGATTCAACGAGTAACTTATCTATCATAATAATTAAGCCGCGGATAACTAAGATTATTTTTAATTATTTCAGTATAACTAAAAACAAGAATGTTAAAAATAAAAAATTCAAAATATTATATAACGAGTATAAAACACTCTAAAAATAAATTGTTTTTGACCATGTTTTTAAAATTCTACTCATGTTATTTGTTCAGCACCCTGTTAGGATATTTTCTATGCTAATGCTCAGTCTTAATTGCTTGTATATTTGTGCGCTAACTTTTACCTCCACATAAATGGTGAGTACACCAAATTAAATATATAAAATTCTTATAATTTTTGGAAAGATATTTCCGAATTTTTTATGAATAGTCACAATCAAAGGAATATCAAAATTTATTAATAAGAAAAATATTTATTAAATCATATAATAGCAACATTATGAGCTATCAATATTAACAGTAATCAATATATCTGATATAATTAATCGATTTGGAATTCATATATTTGATATTTGTGAATCGCAAAGTAATATTAAAAGACACAATTTTGTAATAAATCAAAGCATTACTTACCTGGATACAAAAATAATTTTATTTTTTTTAAATTGTTTGAAATTCGGCGCAAACTTTCATTAATATGTGTAATCAATGTAAAACGTCCATTAAAAAACAATGTATGTTAAAACCGAAAAATTGAGTTGTTGAAATTAAATCATACTTATTTTATAAAACAATGAGATATTTTTGTGAATAATAAATTAAACTAATCATCAAACTGTATTTATCATCCTCCATGGGAGAGTTTTGTTATTACGCGATTGTCAACGTAATATAGTCTAATACAGTAATATAGTAATACAGTCTAATATACACTGTGTCTATATTACTTTGAAAAAGTTTTTGTCTATTTTTAAGAAAAGAGAAGAAAGTTAAAAAAAATACCAATAAATAGTAAATATAAAATATATTGTAAAGAAAAATACGTAAATTGTACAAAATAAAGGCCTCGATGTTGTTCCACTATTTATTGATTTTAAACATATGTTGCACTCATTTTATACTATAATATAATTTTAATAAAATAAAAGTAAAATATAATTAGTAATAGTCATTCTGCATGGTTTAAGTTTTAATATGCTGGGCACTATACATTTAAAAGTAAAATATGATTTTTTTTTAATAAACAGGCTAATAGGTGGCCATTTTGTCTTGATTCAAAAGTCATTTTTTAGCTTGAGAATTTCATGCTCTCTAATGTCCATAAAAAATGTTGGTGATTTAGTTCGACCTGTAACGATTCTTTGTATTTTTGCCCGTAAGCGACCTCACTATATGAAAAAGAAAACAATTTACTTACCTAGAGATAAAAAATTGTGTTTAGATTTGAATAGTGCTGGTAGTTTTTGGAGCACATCCTTATCCAAAATACACTGCTTCGTTTGGTATGTATGGTTGTCAACACAGAAAGTAACCAACTCCAACATTTGGTAAATCACAAGGGCAGTGCGATAGTCATCTGTAAATACATACGAGAAAGCTTAGATATATAACCTAAGATTATTGAAAAAATTAAACAAGAATGTTACCTTGAAGCAAACAATCAGATGAAACAGTCTCCACCAGTGGGGAAATGAGCTTATCAAAACAACGTCCAAAGAACATACTAAGCAGTTGTATTCTCACAGTAAACTAAACACAATAAAATGGTTTTTAGGATATTAGTGTTAATATAATTTTTTTATAATACGTGTTAATGCTATAATACACATCGACCACCAGAAAATTGTAGTATTGGAAATATTTTACGCGGCGTTACCCAAAATATTACCCAGGTTGCATAGACGAAAGATTAATTATATAAAATATATTATTTTTAATTATAATGTAAACTATTGATTTGTAATTATTATATTTCGAAAATAATAATAATACAGTATAGTTTAGTAATGATATGCAACTCAAAACCATTAAAAATTACCATTTAGTCCTATACCCACAACCCTTCAAATCAACCCATTCCTAATATCTTGAATATAACATTACATATCATATTGTATCTGTTTTACATTTGATACGATAAAGTTTATTATTGTGAATTAAAAATGTAAATAGTTTTTAACAAGAACGAAATCACGGAACAAAACATAATATATAATTGATTTTATCATTTAATACAAACACAATAAAATTATTTTAATTGTATAATTAACAAATATGTTGAATTATGCAAAGATAAAATATTTATACAAAAGACGTAAAATTTTATAATTAGGATTGAACTAACCAGGTAACAATATAACTATGTAAAATAATAGAATTAACAAATATTGTCAGTATAAAATTAACTATCAAACCAATACGGACAGTTGGATCGTGTTACTAATATTCTTTATCAAGTATAATCTTCAAGTGATAAATAGCGTATATATAATAAAATTATAATTAATAAAAAAAAGATACACAGCGCGCTGTATAGTCTATAAATGACGAATGACAAACTAAGAATTATAACATAACAATGTTAATGAAAAAGTACTTACAGAACCATACACATGGGTAATCACGGTTGAATCAAGCAATATTCGAAGCATATACGAAACTAATGTTGCATTACCCAACTCTAAAAAATGCAATAGAAACATTTAAATTATAATTTTCAAAATAATTATTTAAATTTCTATTTCAAATATTGGAATTTAATATAAAAATGTAAAATTCATTTTTTAAAAATAAACACACCTGGATCACAATCATTAATTATTTGATCTAACATAATATTTAGGAGCAGAGTTTCATTCGCTCGACAATCTGGAGTTTCTTGAATTATATATTCTTTGACCATTTCTGTCTGCTGTTCAACAAATGTGTGAAGAATACTGAGAGCCACAGTTCTAAGATTTTGATTATTTGTCAATAGGAGAGATTTGACTGCGCGCAATACTCCATATCTAGTGAGTAAAGAAAAGAAATTTTCTTTTTGATTCACCTCCAGATTGCTCGACAAAGCACAAAACTCCTTGACAAAGAGGGCCAAATCATGACGTCGTTTAGGATCAGTAGAAGAATCAATTAACTGATTAAAAACTTGACAAAGAAACTGTTCATCATCTTGTAGAGAGGCGATTATCTCTAGTTTGTTAAAATACAGAAAATTGGTAAGGGCAGAAAGACAATTTTCGTCCATCATTGAAGGTGGCGGAAGGCAAGTGTCAGTAATATACTGAACTCGATAAGTTTGATGAATACGACTAACCAAACTGGGATTGTGGAGTGGAAATACTTGTTTGAAGTGGGCTTGATTGCGAAGAAAATCACGGTGATGACATCTACATTCCGGATTATATTCAAGCATTCCAACAACATCCATCAGCATGTTGTCAGCAAACATAATTTCATAAAGTCCACGTTTGTTGAATGCAACAATGTGCTGAACTATTGTAAAGATATGATGTAGTGATACCAAATCTTCGGAATCCTCAGCTTCATGAAATACTTCAACAAGCTGTTGCAGAAATAGACCCCTTTCCAAAAGTTTGGAGAGTTTCTTAATTTGAAATGGCATCATCGCCGTCCTCTTAATTATCATTGCGATTTCTCCTAGATGATCTAAATCACAGGTGGGCAAATTCAGCATTGGTGAAATTGCCAAGGAATTAGAGACATCAAATCCACCCTCGTCCATTTCATCATTGTCATCAATAACATCTTGCGTTATGTCTACAGAAGGGTCCTTCCCCTGAACTTTGCAAATCTTCTCCCAGATGTCGTCACAACCAATTTTCTCTTGAAATGACAACGCTAAGTCGACAGCTTCGCCTTCTGACCAAACAATTAACGTTTCCTGTTGTTTGTGATAGGCTGTGTCCGGTAGAATATGTGACTCGAGTAGACTGGAGCCATCCGTTTCAGAAATTACAACAAGGGCCATACTGGCCTGCTCATTACACATTGCAGACACATGACCAGTGCCTTTATCATCCCATTGCCGTTCCTCATTGAGAATATATAGCTTCACCCTTCGGCGTGTGGTGGCTTCAGAAGCAGCCATCATGTGCTGAAAATAGATTTGTAATTAAACATTATGCCACTATTTTTTTATTCATTCAAATAATATTTAAAATGTGATTTGATTGTCTGTTCTTATTGAGGGTAAATCCTAAAAATATAGTATATAAATAATGTCTACCTAAAAGTGAAGCCTCCACCGAGTTAAGAGGTAGAACAGAGTCCTGGTAGAGGATTAGGGGGGAGGGGGGGTATTAGTGACATTATTTCAAGCGATTTGATTTGGATATATGTTATATAGAGTGCGAAATTCGAGATTTTTACACTTTAAAAAGAGAAAAAACAATTGTTTCTACACAATTTTTGCGTTTGTAATCGGCTTTCTAAAGGTAAGTCAATTTCAAAGATGTCAAAGAAGGTATGTCATTAAGTCATCTTCCTTCCTTCCATCATCATAAATCCATTAGTTTCATAAAAAGCAATAAAGTAGTGAGGTTGAGCATTCTGATCAACAGTTTCCGCAATTTTTATTTTAACAAAAAGCCCAATTGCAAAATTCAGAAGGTAGGTTTGTTTTGTTATTGAGCCAGTATATTTTGCAGCTATAGAGAATCTGGATACATGGCTAGAAAGAGCTCAGCTAAATTTAATCATATTCACAATTAGAGGACTTGCTTTTAAACCATGTGTAACTTTAATCTGAGGTTATTATAAAACTTGTCAGTAGATGTCATACGGATTATAATAATATTTTTTTATAAAAGTTTAAAAACTGCAAGATATAGGAAATATTAAGAAACCACTGGAAAACCACCTGGTGGTAAAAAAAAACTGCAATTGGGCAACACTACCACACTATAATATGTAGTATATACATACTGATTTCCATTTATTCATATTTTCCATAATATCATTTTTATAAAGATCATGCCACATAGAAGGCAGGGTGGGCAACCGTCCTCCAACTTTTTCTAATTAGCCTAATTATCTGGTTTTTACATAATTTATTTGAGGAGAAAACAAAATTATTTTATTACTGAAAGATCAAACACAAAGTCTAAATATTCGAAATAAAAATAAAATTTTAACAGATGTCATGAACTCTGGCTGCTAACAAAATAGTAACATTGGTTAAATATTCTCCAAAGAGAGGCAACATTTTGGACGAGCATCAATTTTGTCTCCATTTAAGCCACAAACTCTATGTGCATACCAACAAATTATCAAAAGACTATTCAAGACTATTCTGCAACTGATAGCATACAATGCAGTAAATTAACTTTAATGGAATATAAGGAGGAAAATCATTTTATTCCTATTATACTTTGACAAAATTGAAAGAAACAGATTTTTGGTTAGTTCTCCAGCTATATATTATATTACCATGAAAAAGAAAAGTACATAAAAATAAAATTGGTGAAGGAGAATGATTTCATCCTGACACTTCTGAACATTTCTACAGAACAGAATGCAGTATAATCCTGTTATAATATATCTTCAAAGGATCAATAAAAGTACTTTATATCCGAGGTATTCTATATCCAGGGTATCACTATATGTGTTTAACAGGGTTCCCACCAAGGACTATGTGAATACAAGGAGACTCATCTCTTTTTTTCAGTTTTAATTTAGCCAAAAGGCTGATTATTTTTCTACAATAAAAAGATCTAGACAATATAAACAACTTGGAAACTTGTTAATCTTCATATAGTTTATAAAATATATATATATAATATATTGTATTGCACAGTACTTCTATGTTCATACATCTTGTAGGTAAATACATATTAAAATGTATAGATTGTAAAATTCTCAACATAAATAATAACATGTTACATGTACTAAAGCTTTCAAATACAGTCTACTCCACCTAATCAGAACAGGTAAAATGCAAACGAATTTGTTCTGATTAGCCAGAGTTCCAATTAGACAAAATTTAGATTTTTAGTGGTATATAAGTTGTATGATAAGAGTATGTAAGTTAGATCATGGAAACAATACAATAGTTGCCTTAAAACTGGCGTTCATTATAATATATAAATTGATTCCTTCAAATTTAAGGTTGGTTTATAATTATCAGGGTGTTACATAAGTAATATCCTGTAAGAAAATTTAATTAATATACAATTATTTATATTTCTGTATTCAAATCACTTTAAATTTCTATGTACATATTTATATAAAACTATTTCTATTGTTGCATACAATACACATTATTGTATGCTTGATTATTAAAATGGTTATTTTTAATAAATCACTTATGGCTAGAATATGAAGACAAAAGGGTGCAAATTTTAGTGTTGTGTGATCATGAATCATTTTGCAATTTTTTTTAACGATCAAAACCCCAATCATCACATTAACCATTCAACTGTAAGGTGATTACTAATCAAATTCAAGTATACAGGAAATGTAAGTGATATTTGTGATGATACTGTGAGTGGTGTTTGTTTTAGTGTATTGCTAAATAGTCCCAAAAATCTGTGTGTAAACTAAGCCAAGAAACAAATGTCAGCAAATAGTCAATCCATCAATTCGCAAAAGCAATGAGATTTTTAAGGATATAAGATATAGAATGCATCTAGGGGCATATAGAATCCTCAAATATTAATCTGAAGATCTACAAAATTAGTCATTTTTGACAGTGCAGTTTCTGTTTTTTAAGGTAATTAGGTACAAGGCTTATGTGTAGGAACTGTAAATTAAAAATTTGAGTGATTTTTGATGACCTCCACCCTACTCCATATTTTTAATCCTGATTTAAACAAATTACAAAAATTATCATTATCAATACCTGCATATGAAATGATTACTAAGTTGGTCCACTCTTTTTCAATTGTGATGTGTCAAAAGACTCATACTTAGCCATGCTTAAAACATTTTTGATGGCAATTATTGATGAACTTCCTCTTTAGGATGAGGCATCACCAAACTTTGGGACATGTGTATGTGACTTTCTTAATTCAGAATTCAAAGATCAATGGATAGTGCATAGAGGCAGTATTGAATAGCTAACAAGGTCACTAGTTTTAACCCCTCTTGACTTTTCTCTGGGCCACATGGAATCATACTACATTTACAATTCAAGGCCAATATCATAGGACAATTTGAAAGAAAGAATAACTACTGAAATGGCTAAAATTAGTGTTGAAACATTACACCAGGTTCAGGAATCATTTTTCTCTTGCTGGGGAATGTGCATGAAAGTAGAAGAACTTTTTGAACATCTTTTGTAATTGTTTTATATTAAGTATAATCATGTATTATACATAAACAATAGATTCCTATGGATCACATTTAAATCATATTATGTAATTGTTTTAGACTAAATAGTATTATACATTGTTAAAACATAAACAATAAATTTTCCTATGATACACTCTGTATGGCATTACTTATGATACAACCTGTATATGAAGGGTCAAAGGTTTTTTATCTTGTCTAAATCTTTTTTATTGTGAAAAATAATTGGCCTCTTGCCTAAATTAACACTAAAAGTATAGTTGAGCATCAGGGGAATTGTTTCTAGAAGCTGTCATAATACAGTACTTATACAATTTTGAAATAGGGTTTCTTGAAGCTATCTTAGTACTCTCCTAAAGTTAATAGTGGCTGCAGAAAATGATTGACAGGTGACCTACAGTTATTTTCAAATTTTGAATGACTTACACCTTATAATATAAATTCAAATTTGAGAGAAAATTAGTGCTTTCATTATTTTTATTTTTTTAAAACTGGTAAAATTAGTTTTTTTGCTAACTTTAGAATATAATTTTTCAGACTAAAAATAATAAGTATAACATATTTTTATTTAAAAAAATGTTGTAATGAGATGAATACACACAATGTAATTATTTTAATAAATTTCAAGGCACTGTTACTTTCAGCCAATTTCAATGAGACTTGTGTATGAATTTCATATAATTTTTAACATTGTTTCTCAATTGATAATCACAATGATGTGCTGGTGAATCCTTAAATAAGGTGTGACAGCTTTTCAGTAAGCTTTGCAGTTGCCAATCTGTTGCCTTCTGGCCAACTTTGTAGGCACCATGAAGCACATGGAGGCCACAACTCCCAATCTCCAAGAGTTGTGGAGATGTTGGCTTAATTTCAGACATGTGTGATGCAATTTCTCTATGAAGTGCCCAGTTAACATTGGGACCATCCATGCCGATTTGGACAAGATTTTGAGGGATGTCCAGATCCAAAAGGACATCTAAGAAGCTTTTCTTCAGATCTTCTGTGCATGCATGACCATAAACGATGATCCCACATAGCAGTGAGTAACTCCTTTTTTTCATTATTAAAAAAGAGGACATGGGAATCAAATTGTCATTTGGGGATAATGCTGTTAAAAGCTAGATCAAAGCATACAGAGAACTTAACAGGGGTTGGATATTTTAATTGAGTCACAAAAGTATTCTTGAAGTAGGGTGCAAGCCCATAAGAAATGATATAGGATGCTTTGTCAGGACCTAATTCCATACCTTTTCCAGGATTTCCAGAGGTGTATGAACCCTGAGAGTATTACAGAATCCAAAAACCATGCAATTAGAAAATAATAAATTGCAATATTTAGGTTATAATATGACCTGTAAGAAATATTACAAACTTGGCAAGAAATATTGGTAACTATTTATATAGATTCTTCCGTTTTTTCAGTTTTCTTGTCTTTATTGGAGTAAGCTAGCTGAGATCCAATAATTACAGTTAGTGGAGGGGGCAATGTATCAATATTCAATTTAGGGCACTATTTAGAATTTACATTATAAATACTGTAAATTTTTGTTTAATAATTTGAACTATAATTATGTGTGGTATTACTATGATACATATATTTCTCTTCCTACTGAAGGCATCCCCTTTACTGAAGGGGCCCCCTCTACCACTGTAAAGGGCCTTGCTTGCCTTGCAGAGACACTTTCTAGTGCATGCTGCAAAGGACCCGATCTTGACTGAAACATGGCATTCTATTATTTAACTGTTTTTTTAGGTTGGCCCATAATTTTCACTGTGACACAGGCTATAATGTAAGATATGACAAAACAATACTGTCTAATTGTTTTCTTTATTTATATTCCCAAAAACATGGTGCCTATAATAATTTGTATAATATTATAATGTAAAATAATTGTTGAATACAACTTATGAAAAAAACACTAACTAACTGATTCAATATAAATAATTATAAAGATAAAGTTGTAAAATTAACTTAATTCTCATTTTGATTTTGAAAAAGAGTAAGGGAGCCTCTATAAGAAAACAAATCCCCTCTGGTAAATTATGGTGGTGCCACTGAGTTATTATATGGTTTGCAAACCATACAACCAGTAAGTAAATTGAAAAAAAATTTTTTTGGAATATGTAACAATTACAAACCAGGGTGGCCACATAAATTTCACAAAAAGTAGAGTATATTTGAGCATAATTCGAGTAAACTTTGTAAAAAAAATTGAGTACTGTAGGGTAGAATATTGGATATTTATTTTATAAAAAAATATTTTGTAAATCCACCTTAGAAAATGAAAAACCCAACTTTGGCAACCAGAAGAGGATCTTTTAAAGATTGTTCAACATGCTCAAAAGATGACTCAAAAGGAGAAATACTTACAGTTTTGGTTTCACCTTCTCACAGTTAACATGTAATTTCAGCAACAGATCCAAAAATTGCTTAGCAACAATGATATTCTTGCACCAGCATAGTGCACAAAACTTTAGAGGGAAATTAGTCAATAATGTCAGTTCAACAAAATCACTTCTCCTCACAGGAGTATTTTTGAAGAGATAATAGGCTGAAGAAAAGACCTGAATTAACTACCAACCAGTCTTTCAATGACCTAACTGAGTGGCACCATGGACTACATGCAGACCACAATACCCTGTACTTAGTAAGTCAGGCATATTCTCCAAACTTTGTTTGCAGCACAATTCAGTTAGAAAACTGCAATTTAACATTATTGGGTCCATTCATGGAGTCTGAAATCAATTTTTGTAACCCCACCTTATCCAATTACTTGCAAAATTCATCCAAAAGGTCCTATGCATGTGTGTGTCTTAAAAATGTGGAACAGAAATACTTAGTGGTTATTTGATGTTTTGTAACTGACCAGTACCTAATAATTAGATCTATTTGGCATTGCTGTGCTAACTTATTCAAACTTTTTTAAACATGGCAACATACTCACTCACACCAAACCGGAGATAATAAGCAAACTTGTTATATGCCCTAGGCTAAATTTCTGCCTACAGCTGAATCAGAAAAAATACTAGGAAGCAGACTAATTGTTTCCACTCCTTGTGCAGACATGCATGATTTGATCACTCCTAGAAAAAAATGAAGCATGAAACAATGTTACAGTCATGTCTGCTAATGGTTGAAAGGGACAATAATATACTTTGTAATGCAGATTTTGAATTTGACATAATGAAGTAAATGAAAAATGGTACATAAAAAATAATTAATACAAAAAAATCGAGTATACATAAAAAAATTGGAGTATATTCAAATATATTTGAGTATGATTCTAAAATTTGAGTATATTCGAGTATATTAGCAAATTTTGAGTATATGTGGCCACCCAGACAAACTTTTCATCATCATGTCAAGAGTATTAAAAAAGCACATTGAATAATTAATTTTAATATTATGAAAAATATAACCATCATTGATAACTTATTTTTCAACAGCATTTTTGTTCATGTATACTGCAGCAAAGAAGACAAATATAGTTGGATGAATGGTTGGATACTCACATATTATTTGCAAATATAGGGCTACATAAAATGCATGCTTGCATTATACTAGTGATATCATTATCTATTTTTGCGACTACACAAAAATAGGAAAAATAATAGGTTCTTGCAAATAATTATTATTTCAATAAATTATTTTTAAAGCATTTGATTACTATACTAAAAAAAGTCATTAATAGTCACTCAATCTTAAAAATAGTAATTTGGATATCTTAACCGCTTAGTCGATATAATTAATTAGAGATAGTTATATAAACTCACTTTTTGTATTTAGAATCAGATTCTACGAAGAATGTTTTTGAAATGTCTTGTTTTTACTTCAACGACAAGAAGACGCCATTACAAATTCGATTACTACATATATTAATTTAGTCTATTTAAATAAAGTTTACTTTAGAAATAGAGGTCCTCAAGCAGCATCGGAATAGTAGAATTTAAGTTAAAACCAAAGATGATGTCAGACCCGTCGCCAGGGGGGACCATTGAGGCCGTGCCCCTCCCTCCTTCAGAATTAAGAGGGGCCCTTTAAATATTGTTAGCCCTATTTTTAGTACACTTTTTAATTGAAATGCCTAGAATCGCAGGAAAACAGAGACACAGAGCAAATTCGGAAGCTATTCAACGCCAGAGGAATATTATCTGTGAAATCTCGTAATTCTACTGTTAGATGGTGTCATCCTAAACTCAAAACCCGATTTGATCATCTATCAACCACACCATCCAAACTACTGTTTTTGGTACCTCAATCCTCTGTTCACAGGATGATTACATACTGACATATTAAACAAAACTGTAGAATTCTATGAGAAAGACCTTATTGATGAATCTTTTGTTAACTTTGAGCTTTCTTTATGGAAGAGAAAATGGCTGTCTGTTCCACCTGAAGAAAGACCGCAATCCCTCTCTGGATCCATCACTGTCTGTGACAAAACCTGTTTTCCCAATTTATTCATCTTGATTCAAATTGCATGTACTTGTGAACGTTCTTTTTCATCTCTGAGAAGGCTGCATATACATAGCTACATAAGTCCATAAAGAACAACAGGCTGACATCGATAGCATTAATGAGTATGCACTATGGTTATCCTGCGTTGACTACAAAGAAGCAGTTCATCTTTTCTCCACAAAACATCCACGTAAATTTCTTGCCGATCATCTGTTGTACATTTAATAAAGCACTCGTCCTCATACTTTCTGATTAATTTAATAATAAATAGACTCATCCCACTTTGCCTCATGTAAACTCACGTTTAAACATTATTAGTATGTATTACATAAGCGATTTTTTTCATTTTATACGTTTTTCATTGACAATTAAATTTTTTCCTGTTTCTTTAATTATAGTGTACGCTAAAAGGTGAATAAGTATTAATAAATAATTATTTAAAATTCTGTTATTTTTATTCATAAATTAATTGAACTTATGCTATATGTAAAACATGAATGATGTAATATGATATACTATAATATAATAATAATAATAAGAAATTTAATTTAATTTATCTATTATTGGTTTTCTGATAAATGCCTTTCAAAAGGTAAAACCTATGTTTATTTTCTTCATTTACTTTCTGAACGTGGGTAGAAGATAATATCGTTAATATTTTGTATAAGCCTAATAATATGAGCCCAATTCGGTAATGGGCCCCTATTAAAATTAATGCCCCCCCCCTTTGAATTGACCTGGCGACGGGTCCGGATGTAGTTAATTATGATATTTTGTTTTGTTCTACACGCGAAAAAAGTTATTATGTATGGAGATGTTTTACGCACTGTATTACGTACGTATTACTTAATTTGTGTTACGTATTACTGCAACGCAGGAGCGAAGGAGCTGAGATCCCGGTTCTATAGGACCCCCTGCTCTAGATGTCTGAGGGATAAAATCTAAATAAAATGTATAAATCTATGGCTAGCATATCTATTAATACTATTAATTTATTTTTGTATCCATTTATAGATTTCATACAATTAATTTATACATAAACTGCATAATTACTGATGTCTAAACAAACCTAAAACAGCATGTTATGATCTAAGGACAAGCTGGCCGCCTTCCAATAAATCTGGCCATTATTTGTGCGCAATTTTTAGTGACCACAATTGTCCTCTGTATTTAGTTTTTTATGGCTGGAGAATTATATATTATCCAATTTTGTATAAAAAAAATATAATTACATTAATTCTTACATACTATTTATCAGTAGTAAATAATATTTTGAAAGAAAATTTTTTTGTCAACCTCACGAATTATATATTAAGTGTTTATTTATCATTTATTTCCCTATAGTAAACATAGACGAAGTTTTTGTATCTTATTAACTTGGTTCATTGTTTATACCTGTATATATCAAGTGGTTTTCAAGATTTCAGTTGCAACAGATCTCGGCTCATTCATGTCAGTTGATTATAATAAAAAATATTGCACCCATTTTAATTTTTTCATATAGCAATTTAAATGGAAAGTCCTATATCTGGATACCTCTTTTTTTGTACATACCTGTTTCTCTATAGCACCTGGTTGTAATGTTCCTTGAGCGCACAATATATTTACAAAATTGTTGCCTTCATGATTTCTTTCATAAAAAAAGACATATGGACCAATACTTTTTGATTTATTTGACCGGTTTGATTTACTTATTTTGTGTTTCAATTTCAGCTGCTTCTAAGTCACTGTGGAAGAAATCCAC
>JAUZNC010031769.1:0-20428 GCA_034780395.1 Vannuccia rotundouncinata
ATGTGAACATAATATGTATACATTCCTACTATTTTGTTATAAACATTGACATTCCTATCTATCCATTTTTACATATTATTTCAATATTATTTTGTTTCATTAAATAATTCACTCAAAAGTTTTATTTTACTAATTGATCAATTTACTACTTTATTTTGTTCCAAAACAATATGTGTATACAGGGCGAGGATCATATTCAAAGCTTTTTAAACTACCAAGCATGCATATGTTTACCTGAATGGGTTCTTTCAAGAATTTCTCTGTTCGATTAAAAAAATAATAATAACTGCGAAGAGGCATGGCCCAAAATCATTTAGATATGGTAATTAGTCGAATTCTGGGTCTGGTGAAAGGTCTGGGGGATCTTGGAGGCCATTCAGGTGGACCCCGACGTCCGATCCAGTGATCGGTAAAATTTTCATCCAACCACTTACGAACTTGTGGATTGATGCCCCATCCTGCTGGAAAATACAATCTTGGTGTCGAACGCGCGGCCAAAAGTGTATCTCTATCATGTTCAGATACAAATTGGCAGTTATAGGGCCTTCAAAAAAGAAAAATACAATACCATTACATGAAATTGCGCACCAAACTGTTATACCAGGAAGATTGACTTCTTTTTCCAAAATGAGACCACGATTCTCTGCAGCCCAATATACAAAATGGTGGCGATTGATGTGGCCATTGAGTTTAAAGAAAGTTTAGTCCGACCACCAAACTCTGTCCACAATAGAATCGTCCTTTGCTACCTTGGCTCAAAATTATTGGTCAATGAATATATGTGAAAATATGTTTGCGATAATATATATATAATAAATATTCACACATATCCATCTACGTATACAAAAAAGACGTAAATAAAACAGCATTAGTATATTATATTATATTATATTATACTATTATATATTATACTTTGTTGAATATTTATTAACAGTAAATTCCATTTAAAATAAGTATAAAATTTAATGAAGTCAAATTTTGAATATCTTTGTTTTAATTTAAAAGAAACGTTTATTAGGAATATTTATAAAAATATTGAAATAAGTGATGTTAATATTCCAAAATTTTACTTCAGTTATACAATTATGTCATTTAGTTGTTTCGTTAGACTTGGCTTTCAGGCTGCAAAACTAATTAGATTTTCTTACCAAAATAAAAGTCTAGGACTATTGAGTTATAGTAAACCATTTGTTCTGGTAAGTATTCTTTCAATTTTTAAATTTAAAACTAATACAATTTACCCTTAACTGACTTTTAATTCTTTCATAAAATCTGGAATGATCTGTCCTAAATGTTCCAAGTCAAATCCAGCCAATGAAGAAAAACATGATTAAATCACTTACTGTAAAGTGGGGCCAGACATAATTTTTTAAAATTACACAACCATAAAAATTTGTGATTTTGATTAAAAAATTTAAAATATGTCATTTTAGCAAGTAAATATCACTGTTTATGGATTGCCCTGATATCCAGTGATAAATAATAGCATGGAAAAATTCTGACATAAGGGCCATAAGATTTTTGAAAATAATTTCTTTCATTTAGAATATTTATTGCTAGGTTTTAGTTTAAGGTAAAATTTCAATACTATTAAAATTATAATAATAATGGAATATTATTATATGATATCTATTAACAGGCATGTGATTTCATCAAATAATACTGGAATTTAGTGGCCCCAGAGGTCATTTTTGGAAATTGTATCATGGGCATAACTAGGAATATGAGGTGGCCTGGGCAAAGACTGGGTAAAAAGTTTTTTAAGTCCAGGATTGTAGCAGCCTGTAAAAATCTTCAATCTCTTAAATTATAATGAAGCAATATTAGAGCATGAAAAACTGAGGGAATAAGTTTCAATAAAATAACAATATAAAAACATCATGAAAATTATATTAGTATAAAATTTATACAACACAATTAATATATAAATTATACCTTATTAAAAAGACAAGAAAAATTGTTACAAGATATATAAAAAAACCTAAATTTTATTAAAATAAATATATAAATTTAATTTACTGTGAATTTTCTTCAGTATTGAAAGAAATTTAAAATGAAATAAATGTAAAAGAGCACTAATATTTTAAAAAATAATATGTAAAACAAAATCAATTATTATAATACCCTATCTATCATCTATATTAAACCTTTAGACCCAGGTATACAAATTTATTTCCAAAAGCATACTATATTTGAAAATCATATGAGATGATTCCTGCATTTTTATTTTGGCCCAATATTTAATATCATATTTATCATACTATCTTCAGTCCATTACTTGCCTTATGCAAAGCTTAAATAAATATTCAGATAGGTTTAGAATAAAAAAATGTTTAACATATATAACATTACTTATTATTTATTCAATATATTACGAATTTGTATTTTACATTATAATATTATTTTATTTTTTCAAATATATATATACAAATAATGCTGGCATTAAAAAATCTAGATAATTTGACAATTTGAGTTTGCATTATTATTTGCTAAATGACTCAAAAGTGTATGTATTCTAATAATTTGTATATAGTAATTTGCATTATTCTAAATTTTCAAAACAGTAATTTATTTATGCACCTATTTTTATGCAGCTATTTATTGAGTATAGATCAATCAAAATCTTTTTTTAAATGTAGTCTATTGGTATGTATGTGTATCAAATCTATTTTAGTATTAATTTTTTAACATAAACAGACTTGCTGATCTGGTAATTCAGATTTTTAATTCATTTTCTGCAGTTTTGACATTGGTTTTTAATGAATATTGCCTCTAGGATGGACTGAAAAGTCACTGTCTACATTGATATTTAGACATTTAAAAGCTAGTCCTTCAATTGTGAAGATGATTCAGTAGAGCTCTTTTACATGATGTTCCCTGATACACATATAGCTGGGAAATATGCTACAATTTAAGAATATAAAAGACCTATGTTTCAAATTTTGCAATAGCTTATTTTGTTAAACAATATTATTGAATATGTTCATCAGACTGCTAAACCTCATTTTTGATTAAGCTGACTGATTGATGATAATGGTTATCAGATATCTTCAGAAAGAAGAATGCTTAATGACATGATTAACTTATAATTAATTTCTTTAGAAAATGGTTACAAAAGCATGCATTTTATAAAATGAAATTATCTCATTGTTCATGTATATTAGACTTTTCAAATCCTGTAATGCTATGTGTGGTAGGTGTCATCTAAATTCAAATGATTCAATTTGAAATGACTAAGAGGTCTCTTTTTATTTTTTGTTGCCCTTCATACTTGTTCAGGGGTTTGCAAAATAAACTAAATTTTGTCAGAATTTTATTTTAAAAACAGTTTTTTCCTATATATATTAAATTAAAAAGTAAAACAGTAAAACCTCTGTAGCAACTTTCTCTCATAACACCCATTAGTTGCCTATATAATGGACCTCTGCAGCATCCTCTTCAGTGTGACCAACAACCTTGTTTATGGATAAATTCAGTATATTTACCTCTGTCAAATGACTGATGGCACTTATATTTGTGCATACATATACATACAGGGTGACCAGACAGTAAATGTACTCTTTTTAAAGTTTACTCACCCAATATTAACAGCAGATTAAACTAAACATATACAAAGATACTTTACTTAGTGTGTATGCCAGCAGTGTGTTGACAGCACATTCTTAGAATATATGCCATTGAAAATGTCTTAGTTTTTACTCAACCTCTTGCAAGCAATTGTCTCACCAACAACCTTTTGCTTTTGAAAAATTGTAGGTGAGAGCTTTTACTGTACAGTCTTCCCCATTTTAAGCCAGCCTTTGTTCCACAGAAAATTGGTAAATAATTGGGGGGAGATTATTTAAAGGTTCTATAATGTCAAAACTAACTATAAATTTTATGTATTTACTATATCTATGTACAATATATTCATATGCTACTAATTGTCTTTTTATTCAGTTAAAATTTTATTATATTTTATATGTAAATTTACACTATATTATATTACATTTATTCACTTCAATTCAAACATAACAGAAAATCGATATTGTATATCTATGATCTTAATATAGGAAGACATGAAGTTGAAAAGGACAAGAATTATTTGAAAACATTCTTTGTATATAAAAGGTGCAGAAAATATCAGCCAATCAGAGACAACATGATTCCAAAATTAGAATTACTTGCAAATATTATTTGGCAAATGAAAATGCATAGAATACATTTTGATTCCTCATCAACAGATCAATTGATATATTTCAAGCTCACCAATGGCCAATGGAGTCTATTCTTTCAAAAAAACATTTAAAAAATGGTTTTGAGATTCTTAAATAATTTGTAAAACAACATTTATAGCACTGTCACACAATTGGGATGCCCATTGGGGAAAGGTTAACCTTTTACCAACAGGGAGATCAATGTATATCAATGTATTTTACCTCAATATTTTTAGAATATGATATAGAATTTGTATATACATAACTGACAAAATTGTCGAACCTTCTGATACAGTAGCAGATAGATACCTAATTTTCTGCAATAATCCTAACATTATATTAGACATTTTTAGTAATAAAATGTTGAGACCCATAATGTGTTCACAATTTGCTTCAGCTATTTAACTAGTGGATTGTTAACAATAAATCAAATAACCTGATTGCATAATATAAAAATTATTTTCTATATTTATTTTGTTTATCCTATTTCAGAATATATTTTTTAAGTATTATTGTTTTCTCATTTTAAATATTTAGGTATATATATTAATTAATATATAATTCAATTTATGATTCCATTATTAAAAGAAAATATTAGGTTTTTCAAATAAAGGATTATTACTTACAATCACAATTAGAAATAAGATTGCTTTATCAATACAATAGTGGGTACGTACAATAGAACAATATGACTTAGAATCCTATATATATATATATTTATATATGTACATAAGGAAGAACTGTGATTTATTATTGTTTTATACATTTACTAAACTAAACCAATATAAATTATTTACGTTTTTATAATAACAGAAGTTTATAAAGTTCACAATTAGTATTATAAATATAAAGAACAATGAAATCAACTAAATTTCTCAATATTTGATTATTCATTGGCTGTATGAACTCCCACATAGAGTATACAATTTTAAATTAGACTGTTAATGTGTATGTGTTTTCCATCAACTTTGAATTTTTGAAACTATCAACATCACAAATATTTTGAGATTTTCAGCAAATGTAAATGCAGATAATACGTTTTTGAAAATCTGAAATTTAACATACCATCAGTAAAAGGTTAAAAGAGAACATACTACAGATTTTTTGAAATGACTATTAAAAGTAAATTCAACTGGAATTTTGTTATAATGATGACTGTATTGCAATTACTTTTTGTCAACATTTTTAATGACATAATTTGGATTTTTAGAAGAATTATATAATTAATACCATACTATATGTTTTAATGTGCATATTTCAATATATATTTGACTACTAATATTTAAATTTGTATTTATTTTTGTTTATTTAAATAATGTTATTAATACATTTTTTTCTACAGACCAGTTTATCTAAGCAATCGTTATATACAACTTCTAATTGTCACTGCTCTGAAAAAAAAGAGCTGGAAAATAATGAAGAACAGTCTAATGATGAATTGGAGGTTGCAGAAGAAGCTGTTGTTGAAGATTTAGAAGCCATTGAAGAAAGAGAAAGTGGTTTCAGAAGATATGCTACTGGAATGTCTTACAAAGAGCCTGATCTTAATACAAGTTTAAGATATATGGAAAGTGAAGGTAATATAATATCAATGATTCATTTTGTATTTTATAGTAGTTAAATTACATATACTACTTATAGTTTTGTTAGTAGTATAAATTATAATATATATTTTAGTAAGAATAATATTTTTAAATTGTAGCATACAAATCGGTTTACGGAAATGAACCTATATGGGTACCTTTTAAACGCAACTTCAAGGGTCAGTATGCACCCCCTGTTACTAGAAGAACGTGTGTGGTAAGCTAAAATCTTTCCAAGTTGTCATTTAAAAAAAATCGCTTTTTCAATTATTTTATTTATAAAAGATAATTCTTAAAATTTTTTTATGATTTAATTTGAAATACGAGTATTAATAGCTCCTTGCGATGCACTTTGACCAATTTGATATTTGCTACAATGTGGTGAAACATTTATTAAATAAGTATTGTCGAGAAAACGAATTTACTCTTTAATAAACTATTTAATAGGCACTTTTTTGTTTAGATTTTGCTTTTAGAAAAGTGTTTTTTTATTGATTAGGGGTGAATATTAAACTAGGACCTAAAATAGTCACCTAAGCAACACGGAACAGACAGTCGTTTCAGACTAATCCTTATTTACTGATTGTGTTTTATTTATTTGTATAGCTAATTTCGATACACGCCATTCGAACGGAACTATTGAGTTAAATTATTTGACTTGGGAGAGGTGTCTTTCAAATATGATCAACGCAATTCTTACTTGTATTCCTAAAACTTGTTCCATGTTCGGTTTGGCGTCAGTGAGATTAGTCAATTATAATAAGATTAGTTTGTTTGATCTATTTTATCTGTTTTATGTATTTTAAATAACAATATTTGATCACTTTTAATACATTGATAAATATATATTTTCATGGGCGTTCCATAAATGTTTTTCGGGACATTGGTGACTAAATCACTATATTGGTAACCTTTTTATATATTTGAATATAATATGCGAAAAGTTAAAATGTAATTTGTATCATGTTGTGCGAGACAGACATTTTCATCACGTTTTTGTCTTTGCTTTGTCTTAAAAGTCAGTGAGTTATACATCATAATATTGAGAAAATTTATTTGATTTAAAAAAACTTCTATTGAAATATTTATTTTGTTATTCAGTCATTTTGTAATAAAAATGTGAAAAAGACAACATGTATCACAGGACATCAAAAATATGTTGTACGATACTCATGCGAATCCTTTATGACAAAATTATTATATCACATAGATTAATAAAAATGCATTTAAAGAAATTTTAAAAATGTTTTTAAATTATAAGATATGACCTATATATGACAGACTGAGAAGAAAATCATTGCAAAATCAGGTAATATCTAACACTTTTAGCTATGGGAGATGTGAGTATTTTAAAGTGTTTTTAACATAAAGAATATAGGTTATACCTTTATCATATCAAACGAAAGTAATATATGCAAATAATAAATTACTAATATTTATTAATAATGTCTTACTAGAGAAATTTCTATTAATTCTACTTCTCATTAATTAAACACTTCAATTAAAATTTTAATGAATATTATTAGATATGTTTAATTGTAGGTTTAAAATGTCTAGAATATTATTACAGGAAATTCTCTGAGTTTAGATTTTACCTCGTTTGTCCATTTATTATTCCGAATGGCCCATCAACTTATTTTGCTTAACTATTCAATTATTAATTCAACCAAATATAGCAGAATCATTTTACAAATATTGTTGTTAAATGCATTAATTAGATTTTAGATTAACAATCTTTTTCTGTGGATTGCTTCAGTCTGTAATTGTTTCTTGGTAACATGTAATGTAGAGTGTCTGTTTCACTTCAGGCAAAGGGGAAATACAGGTCTGGGAATCCCTGTCCTGTTTGCAGAGACCAACACATTCTTATTCATCATCAAGTGAGTCCATTATAGAAATAATTGATAGAAATATTGTGCATGTCTCCGTTAAAACTTTGCTGTTGTTTAGCCGACTGTAATAAGGTTACCTATAATGCTCGCTCGCTTTTATCATCAATATTTTTGAAAATAAAAGCTTGCATATAACGTAGATTTGTGATGTCTCAAGTGTTTACCGCGCGCTTCTTGCAAGAGCCTCCAACAATCAATCCACTCAATTATCACACATTTCCTATCATAAAAACCTTCATTCAAGGGTCCTCTTTATGCTTATGGTTGGCCTGGATACCCAATTTCTTACAAGTGGCCACTCCTCACCAGCTAGCAGAATATTTAATTATCCAGAGTATCTTGAATCTTTTCTTCATTTTTAATCGGGATGTTAGTTAGTCTTCCAGGTAAGTAAATAAATAAGTGTAATAGTCGAGATATTGTTCCACTTTGGGAAATATTTTGGTTGTTGATAATTTGTCCTTCGGTCGATAATTCCCCTTTATAATTGGTTCCTCTTGCGCACAATTTATATCTAAACCAAGATAATAAGCCAAACTATTGTTTAACTGACAACTTCTAACAAAAAATAAATAATCTTTGTTTCAATCTAACTTGGAACAATTTACCGACCGAAGAATTAATGTTTTGCAATTTGATTTAAAAAAAACAGCGCTCAAGGTTTTTCATCTCTTAATTTTGAAGTTTAATTCGTGGTTTTGGCTAAAAAAGGTGTCAGTACTTTAATCTCACAAGAATTACATTATTGATCGATAATGCTGTTGGTTGTTTTCAGAACACTAAATTGTTGGAGCAGTTCACAAACCCATTATCAGGGAAACCATTGGATTCAAGCAAAACAGGTAGGCATTACAGTACATCGGTGTTAGTAACGAGCATATCCTGATCTACCTAATTATTTAATGGTTAATATTAAGAGAATGAAAGATTCCACTGACAGGTGGATTTTTCAAAGAATGTTTTTAGTTATTTAGCTGACATCAAATCTGCTTTTCAGATGTTAATTGTTCTGAAATGCAATGTCTGGAATTTATTTTTGTATTAAAAGGAGATCGCGAAGCTAATACTAAGTTAGTGATGACTTAATGAAACTTATTGAATCATTTGTTTGTGTTTTCCACTTAATTCTCAGTCAACATTCACGTGGATATTTTCCAGGAAGTTGTCGATAATTAAAACCTCAGGAAAAGTTCACTAAATAATTTGTTTTGAGAAGTAGACCTTAACATTTTATGGAGGCAGGTTTGCTATTCTAAATTAGCTTTACTTGGCAATGTAATTCTGTCTAAATATATAATTGGTGTTAATATCAGTTACTGAATAAATACGTTTTACCTGTAACGTAGCTATAACGTAACTGAAACCCTCGATTTGAAATGTTCTGCAGTTTGTATATTTATTTATTAACGTTGTCAAATATTGTTAATATTTTCAAATATTAGTATAAGACATTGAGTTTTCTATTCTGACTGCTATTGAAATAATCAAGGGTGAAATAATCACTTATTCATTCATTTATTTATCAATATAAACGAAGGTAATTTTCACAGAAACAATTGAGTGACAATTTTTACCGGAAACATTAAATATGAAGCCAAGTCTAGAGAAATATTTGTTCAAAAAGAGGGAAGTCTGTTTCTCTTTAAAAAAATTGTCATTAACATATTTTTAGTGTACGAATATTGTATTTTAAAAATGTTACAATGGATGTAATTTCCTTTGTTCTATTTATTTTTAATGAACGTGATTTTCGAGTTTTTCTGATTGAAGTAACTTTCATTAGGGTTGCATTTCTTTTGTATGATTTGTAAAATGATAAAAATATGAAAGACTGTTTGCCGTTTCACGATTCATATTATTCATAACTTCAGGTATTTGTCAAATGAAACACAAAAAATTGCTGTTAGAATTGGAGCTAGCCTGGGAAATTGGTAAGCATTCATCTTTATTCATTAAATTTTGTTCCAATCCTCACCTGTTCCTCCATCCTTCAGGCCTAATTGAGGCTCCTGTTCCTGTACGTGTCTACGATTATATCGACCTTTACGGTAGCAACCGTGTGGCACCCTCCCTCGTCCCCTATAAACCAGACACTTTCAGCATCCCACACGCCCGCCCTGTTCGTCCAGAACCAGAAGAACTCCCCATCGAACGGCCCGCAGTACCCACCCGATACCAACTCGAAGGAGGGGACAAAACCCTCTCCAAACGAAGGCTGGCCCGTCTCTACAAGACAAAGACCGCCAAAGCAGTCTAGACTCCTCTTTTTATCGTATAGCACCGTCTAATTGACTCCTTTATGCTTTGTTAATACAGGCTAAAGAGGTAATTTATGAAATAATCTTTTTAATTGTCGGTTGTTGCCACTGCAAAATAATCTTTTTTCGGAGGAATATTTAATCGGTGAAGCATTGTTGTTTGGGTTGGTTTTGTATTTTCATCTGACCATGAATAGACTGCTTCACTGATCATGTGTCCCTTTTTAATGAAGCAAGTACCATTTGATCGCACTGTTTCCTTAGAAACAAAAAGCTATTCTTGATGAAATCATTGTCTTGTGTCTGTTGAAATACACTTTTTATAATGTGAACACGTCTTATTTCTCCATCTTTGATATATTTTAATTGAGATATTTCACGTTTAATTAGTCAAGACTCTATGCATTAATTTAAAAATTGTAATGTTATTTTTTCTCATTTTTTTCACACAGCAACCTTTGTGGATTAATATGCCACGGTATCTGTTTATACTAAGAGCGTATATTATTATTTATGTCTGTATCTTCCCTGTACAAAGGGTAATGATTACTTTATAAACAGCCGTAGAGGATCCACATAGTCAGTTGTGAATAATGTTGTCAACAAAAGCGCCTATAAATTAGTCTGAGAGTAGCTTTTGACACAAATAGTGTTCTGTTCAGCTTCCTCCAATCTTTTATATTCCAAGGAAAGGCTCTTCACAATGAAGGAAGTTTGATATTATCAGAATAATGTATTAACTGGGGTTGAATTTGTTTTAAACAGATGAGAATTATCATATTTTTAGTTTATTGACATTTCAACATCGTTGATTTTTTTATTAATTTGTTGCTGTTTCTATTTGTTGGTAATCTTGATCTAGCTTAATCTTTAACCACCTGAATGGTAGTCTGTAGCTTTCCTTGCATAGCACCCTAGCAGCTACTTCTGTGAATCGTAGAAGTAAAATATAATTACAACCTGTATCCCTGGTTGAAGCCTAATCCTTTTCTTACCGATCAACCAGACTGAATGTGTTTCAGTCTATCAACACGGTTTTCTGCATGTATTGTAACTTACATGATGTTGCCTTTTCCGTCGAAGGCGGGTTAACATTTCCACTTTCTATGCTGAGATTATTCCCAATACCTCGATGTTATCTTTCCTGATCCAGACATCCATCGGGCATGAATCTCTGCCATCTTGCCAAGACTTGTAGTTTTTCCCCAACGCCGTTCTCAGCGCTGATCACCCGACAATTGAGGTTTGCTATGGTTTCTCACTTGTCACAACTGTCACATATATCTCATACAGCTCTCTCTCTCTCTCTCTAGCCTCACTTCCCCCCTCTCCTACATCATGACACGCACTCGCCTTCGGGTCGTGGATAACAGCGCCCTCGGCAAGGAAGCCCACCAAGACGGCCGGCCCGTTCGCTGCATCCATGTCTACAACAAGAAACGCAAAGGACAGACTGGTGACCGAATTCTCGTGGCTATTCGCGGCCTCAAGAAGCACGCCTATATCGTGGGCTCCAAGGTGCATCCGCCCATTGGAATGCCTCGCTACGACACTAACAATATCGTGCTCATTAATGAGGACGGAACTCCTCTTGGGAATCGAATTTTGATCCCGATTCCGTCAAAGTTGCGCGGTTTTAGCGGGGAAATATCCAAAGTTCTCGCCATAGCAACCAAATTTGTTTAATCCTTATTTTGTAATATTTGTAGTTTGTACTTTTGTTTTAAATTATGAATAAATGTATGCTGAGTTCAGTAAATTCTCTTCGTCTTATTCACTGTAAATCGAAGAAAGCAATACTTTGGGATTACTTTGATATTGTAATAACGTTGCTCTTCTCATCCTGCAAAGATTGTATTCTAGTTATGCCTAGATTCGAATTCAATTAACATATTAGAGTGACGCGATAGCGAATTCCGCTGTACTGATTTGATACATCCTGACGAGAAATCAGATCATTTTGATAAATAATCAGTTTAAAATAGTTTCCATTAATTTCGCTAAGTGATACATTGCCCTAAATAAATCATCGAAGGAAGAAAACAATTTAGAATGTCTTTTATGCAACCATATCGATTTTAAAACTTTTTTTTTACTTTGATTGATTTGAGAATATCGAATTAAAAACAGTTTTTTGTCTTACATATGTCCACGCGAAACGATTTATATTCGTCTTCTTATTTGGCTAAACAAACTTTTTAATGCATTGCCGTAAATAATACTTTATCAATTAGGTTTGTGACGTAAAAGTGATGACTTCAGTAATGGATCACCCCTCTTACAAGACTAGCAACGAAAAATTCGAAATTATAACGCTATTAGTTTGGATGTGAAATCCACTTACCTTTACGTATACCCTGAAAATGGACGATTAATACGCATTAAGAGTTATAGTATATTTTGAAGCAGATACAAAATAATCGAAACCTGTATTCATATGTAATTTAACGGTGAAAATCTGGACAGTAATTACATTTCAGCAAATGTGTTAAATATTAAAAGTGTATTGAGCTTTATCATAACTTTCAATTACCTGCGTTTGGCATGCAAATATTCACCCAATTGTACTTAGACACTGTCAAACCAATTATTATAATAATTATTGAATTATTCGAGATATTATATATATAGACATATCACTTATAGTACTTATTTGTATCAAATATAAATTTCGTATCTTCGAGGACATTTCACAGGATCTTTGTACTAACACACACACACATATATATCTAACTCTTCAACTGGAGATTATTTAATGGTTGTCTGTTATAACGACTCCATAATATTTTATCGTTTAAATAAAATATATCCTGACATTGAAGAGATTCGTATACCTCGGGGGTGTTTTTGTATTTCACAATTTTAATACAGATATTATATTAATGGTACAAAATTGGGTTGTTGTTATGGCACCCTATCTCGCTGTATAGTTTCTACCCCAGGAAATAGTTTCTCTTAATATGTTGACTATAAGAATACCTATTAAAGACATTAGCAAAGATTGGATTGCATACAGTCACAATAAAATGCAATTTCGGTATTGTTTAAGATACTCAAATATCCCCCGTACACTATACCAACATACAATGCTTGGCTGTCTCTATGGACGAAATACTGATTATTAAATTAAATTAATGAAATTTTATATATTCAATTGTTCACTTCCTTTGATTAAAAGCTTTCTTTTATAACTTGCGAACAAAATACATTAAATAGATTATAAATAAATTTCAGTTTAAATAATTGAAATCTAAATTTATTAATATATTATTTATATTAATTTAAAAGTAAATCGTATCATACTTTAATTTTAATCATTTAAAAAATATAAATATACATTTAACTGTAATTACTAACAGTTACTAAAAAGAATATCATTTTATTATTTTCCCCTTCCAATTAGTTTGCTTGAGAAAAAGTTTTCTTTCAATATTATAAACAAAGAAAATTTATGAAACAAAGTTATTTTATAGAATTGAAATATGACACCCCGTTCCGTCGCATATAAGTATTTTAGACACTTCAAAGACGAATCGAGTTTGACTCTAATTAAAAGTAATTGAAATTTAATGACCTCTTAATAAACTCCAGCTGTACTCCAAAAGGGACTAAATCAAGGATGTAAGAAAAGCATTCGTGTATTACTTCATTATTTTTATTGTTTTGATAGGTATATAGGCAGTGTACAATTCAAGAGACACATGGCTTGTTCCCATATATCTGTACAATGATTGGGATATGTGAAAAACATTTATCAATTCGGATATAAATATATCCTAACACAATTTCTTTCCTAAACTTTGGTTACACATCAACATTTATTGGTAAGATATCTATATGACAAGCAAACGTATTTAAATATAAATTAATTACGACAGTGTATAATGAATATTTTTTACAATAATGAAAATAAAAAAGAATAATTATGAGTACAAAGAATGTTTAATCTTTTATATATTATAGAAAATTCAATAGAATTTATAAAATATATATTTATGTAGGTACACATTTAATATATTTAATACATACACATACGTCCCACCGACATAAGGCATTTTAAAATAAAGCCAATTTCAAAAGTTACATATGAACAATTAATTCTTTTTTGTTATTTAGATAGTTATTCAAAGGTCTAAACTATTACCTAACAGGATGTCATCATTGTTGGAAGTTTTGTGACACTCGACAAGGGGCAGATCAAATTCCTGGGCGTCAGGTAGAACTGGAAGACGATTCATGGCTTGGTGTTTGGTGACTTTGGGACTGTTACAGAGATAGTTCATGGCCGGCCACATAACGATGAGATCTTGCTTAAATAGACTAGAGGTAACAGAATAGATGAAGAAATGGGTTAGATGGTTGGCCAACTGTAGCATGATGAAGATTGCCTGGATAGGGGAGCAGATGTGTTTGAACTGGCCACAATTGAAGCTGTGTTCACCAACAAAATACACTACAATGGGCATTGTGAAGATGAAGTGGCTTATTGTCATCACGATTACAGTGCGTCGTATCCGTGTTGACCTGATTCTCGAGGAGGGAGTGCGATGAAGTTGTGTGTTCCGAAGTCGTACGAGCATAATTACATTGAGAATGAGTATGAGTGCAAGGGGTACGAAGCTGTATACAACAAAGTCAATAAGCTGCCAGTACGACAGCAAGAACTGATTCTGTGTCCGAAATGTGCAGTAGGCCTTTTCCTCGGTGTCTAGAGCGGGCAGCTTCGGGCCCACAGTCCAGAAGAAGTGGACATTGATCATCGCCAAAATCCCGATCGTCACGGCCATGGACGCAACTCCATTCTTGAGTCGACACGCCTGCTTGACTGCTATGGGGGCCAAGGTGGAGAGAGTGCGCTCCACGCTCAGCAAAATGATGATCCACACTGAAACATCGCTAGTGAAAGTGAAGAAGAAGAGAGGACTTGAGCACCCCAGCGTCACTCGTAGGTCCAGCTGGGTCCCGTTCGTCACCAGGGGAATCAGTGTCCGCAGCCAGTTCCGGAGACATCCATGGATAAGAACGTATGTGTCGACACCACACATCACACCTAGGAAGAGGCATGTGGATCCGGGCGATGTCCAAATTCTCCGAAGCCAGATAAGCATGGAGATGAGGTTGCCGGGTACCCCTATGGCCAGGAAGACTATAGGGTAAACTAAGTTTAGGTATGTTATGTAGGGGCTTTCGTAGAGCGGTCCTCCGCCTAGAACGGAGTCTTCCTGGATAGGGGCCACCTCCTCTGCGGGAACAGACATTGTTCGACTGTTATTCATCTAGTGAAAGTGGGGTGCTTCAATACGGCAGACGATAGCTAGATAACAGCTTTATATATCCTCCGATTGCTATTTTTAATAAAAGAAGTTGTGATTGGTTCAATCTTAAACATAGATTCCTTCAAATGGGATTTTGTAAATCAGGATTAAATTGAGGCATGTGACAATTTACTTCTAATAGCGTGGCTTAAAATTATAGTTCATGATGCTCTGTATTTTGTTACTAGATTTAAATAAATCGAAATATTACACTTTTCTTATTATTTAATTTTAATCTGGAAATTAAAAAAAAATATTTATTTGTGTATTTTTGGAAATTTAAGTTATATCTAAAATTTACATAAGACATTTTTTAATAAATTTAATATTAAAAAACAATTTTTTTATATTTTGAATAAGTTTTTTTGTTGAGGATATTTAAAAGAAAGATTTTAAAAAATAAGTGAAACGAAAAAATTGATGTCTAAAAAATACAATGAGGTATTATATATTTCCGCTAATTAATGAAAATAATTAATATATTTAAACATATAAATCATATTTGAGAAATCATAAATGTTAAACACACATAATTTTTTAAAGCTTTGTTGTAAAATAAAATATATAAACATTGTATATATGCCATTTTTAAAAACATTTAGAAGTTTATTGTATTAAAAATAATTAACTTAAAAAATTGAATTAAATTTGAAATTTTATAATCTTTGTTACCTGTTTTTGTTAATATTTATTTCTCAATAATTATACGTGTTTTATATTATATTTTATCCAGATAATATTATCAAGTTAAAAGAATTAAATTTTAGTAATTTCTTAATTGGTTAAATAAACAATATAATAAAATTTAGTTGACACTTTGACAAGCTTTTTCATCTATAGAAAGAAAAGAAGTTTTTGATATTTACGACCAATCAGAATCGACTATCGATTGGTTCAAATATATTCAGGTTTTGACGAACGGTATATAAACTAAATCCTGCGTCTATTTATTTTAAAGCAATAATTGCGATACCAATTTATGTATTTATCTATATTATTATATTTATGTTATTTATTCATTTTTTCTACCTTAGGTTAAAAAGCTATCGATTTCATTCCATTTTTAATTTTGCTGCAACTTAGCGAAGTATTAATTACCACTCCAAAGTTAAAGAAGATATCGCATATCTCACTCAGTTTTCCCAGTGATCTTTCTCGTATCCCAATTGTTATTATTATTGCAAAATTATATTTTTTAAAACTACATTATTGCTTTTATACACCAAATTTATTTCTTTATTTTGTACGAAAATAAAAAAAACTAATTTTCATTAGTAATTTTCTGAGCTGATCAAAATCTTTTTAATTAAAACAAGAAAACCTTTAAAAGTAATCCGAGTGAAATAAAATATTTAAATTATTTATAGATGTATAAAATCTGTTAACGTTGTCTTAAAAACAATTTGTTCAGACAATTAATAGATTTCTAAAAGTAATATCAGTTTGAATAAAACGAACACATGTTTTTGACACATGTAGTGACGCACTTCAAGGACAAATCATTAAATATTACTTTACGAATGTTCAGTAATTCTCAACAATACACAATTCTTTAGTTATTATAATCAATATCTAAAATTATTATTTGGAATATTTAAGATAATTGTTATGATTAATTCTTTGCTGCATTCCATTATATTCTGTACAAAAAGACACTTTGAATACTTATTGGGATTAAGTAAAATAGACTATTAATTCCATTAAATTTATATTACTCAAATATAATATAATATATAATAAACAATTGTGAGTCCAGATATATCCTATCCTAAACAATATAAATCTATAAGATACCTCAAGAAAAATTCCACTGTATAGCTACGTTGATAGATATGAATGAGAAAATGAGCAAGAACACCCAATTTGAACATCACTACACCGTCGCTAAATTGTCATACATATTTAAAATATTTTAAAACTATAGAAAAAGCTTTTACATTGGTGTAAGTCAAAGAATATAGAGCGAGCGACAAGAACCCTCCCTCTAAAAAATAGTTGGCAACTAAATTTACATACTACTAATTGTGACAAGTCATAGTCAGTAGTTTTCAATGGAAAGTAAAGAGGATAATATTAATAATAAATGCATTAATAACTCCCATCTATGCTCCCATGTATTTGTATTGATTATTGATTATTGATATAGATATATTAATTAATAGATTTATTGATAAACAAGTTGTCAGTTTTTAGCGCTATAGACACTATAAATGTCTATATTTAAATATAATGTAACGTCTATGCTCGCTCTATATTCTTTGGTGTAAATTGTTTTGTAGAATGAATCCCAAAGTTTATTATAATGAAGTTGTTTTGTTATATGTTACTATTAATTATGCATGCGGTACTCTTCTCCATTTTAAATACGTCATTACCTTCCTTCCAACCTGTATTCATATAACACTAAAGCATGGATACAACTTTTATCGCATTTTATCTATTTGCACAATATACGTGTGAGCATTAAGTTCTGTCTTTTTTATCCAATTAACAATAACTATTTCATAACTAATCGCATTTTATCTATTTGCACAATATACGTGTGAGCATTAAGTTCTGTCTTTTTTATCCAATTAACAATAACTATTTCATAACTAAGAGCATTTTATCTATTTGCACAATATACGTGTGAGCATTAAGTTCTGTCTTTTTTATCCAATTAACAATAACTATTTCATAACTAAGAGCATTTTATCTATTATATTTTGTGGAAAGGGAGTTTTATTTCAAATGGGTTCGTTCCATTAGCGTCAATAATAAATTAAAGTGTCATACATTATATGTTTAAATAATAAACAAACCATTTCAAAATTTAACAAAAATTTAAATAATTGTAATTTTTATTCTTATATTACAAGCTAAACACCAAATAATAATATTCAACTTAGACTTCCATAGGTTCTTCAATATTTTGAAGAAATAATTTACCTCCCATATAATATAGGTAGGTATCTATATATTGCAACATTGTAGTAATAGGATCTCTTTCATTCTTCAAAACCACCGCAAACGACTTTATCTATTAATGGTGATTTGAAATCAGAGTATTACATGTGCAATTAGGTGTTCCCCGTAAGACATAAAGTAAGACATATTTTGCAGATACATGAGAATATGTTCCTCATAGTTCTTAGAATGTTTTAATTGATTCAAAATATAGAACTTCGGTTATATCGAAAACCTTTCTTTCTTATAAAACATAATTTCCGATTTAGATATTATTTTCCTTAAAAATTGATGTACCTATTATTAATCGATAATAGACCGACCGTAATCTATGTCTAATTTATAAAATATATGACGTGTTTTTATTTCCACTGTTGTTTTGAATAATTTGACATAAAAATAGAAAATGTCATTATCCGAGAAAATAAGATTCTATAAAGGTCGTATATAGTTTTGAAGTTTGTTTTGTTTTGTTCAAATTAAAAAGGATACCAACATTATTGCATTGGCGGATACATTGGGCTTGCGTGGGTTCCAACAGCCCTACCCCTCTCTCTCTGGGAGATTAACAAACAATGTTTATAAGTAATTATAATAAAAAAGTAGCCATGACAACCCAGATTATTTTTTGCAACCGCCACCCGTATAGGAGAAAAAAGTGTGATCGACTCTGTCAAATTAGGAATAGAAATAGAATTACAGTTACCCTGTTGATGATATTATTTAATCATTACATTGAGTATATAAATAATGAATATCTGTTTTGCAGTAAAATAATAATTTACATCAAATATATAGGATATAATTAATCCTTCAAAAAACAAAACAATTATTCAAAAAGATACTTTATTTCAATGTGATAATTTTTGTGCATGTTTGTCTTTAAATTGTTTTTGTGACGGAAGATATAGGAATCGTTAGTTATGACCTTACTTATAGATTAGAAACTCCAATGCTGGTATATTTATTCATATTTCCATATTTTAAAATATATTCCCTGTACACAGATATTTCATCTCCTCATCTCCCTAGTTTTATTTCATTATCAATCTTCAATCTATAATTTACTGTTTGCAGGCATAATATTTCACTGACGATGCACGGGATTTTCTCAACTATATTTAAGACGATACGTTTAGCTTGATCTTGAAGTTCAACTCGACACAAAGTTCTTAGAAATATTATCAACTGCATAAATAACAATTAAAAGGAATTGCTGCACAAAACATTTTCAATTCTTCGAATCACAATATTAGGAAGTAATTGCAAAAGTCACTCAGAGTTAATTTAGAGGTTGAGATATTTACAAGGATGTTAGTTCAATCAATTTGTCAACTATTACGTGCAGACTTTAATTTTAAAAAGTTAACCAAAAAATCGTGACCAATGTATACTTAATGTTACACATATATGATTTTAATTAGCGTTTTTAACTAAATATAAGAACATCGATTGTATATTGATTATCAGATCACGAACTTCGAATCCAGATTTATTTGTTTATTTGCGTAAACTAATGTTGCACCAAAATTATTTATCTAAAGTCGGACGTTTTACTTATTTATACCACAAAAACAAACAAAGAAATGTAGTGTATTGAAATCCCCCCATTTAACTATGCATATATAGTTTCGCTTTTTATTGTAAAACCGTTCAAAGTTATTTTTTAGGAGTTGGATACTTGGTTTTAAATTCGATGTTTATTTAGAACTGCGCATTAACTGAAATATCGTTAATATTGTGTCAATATTCACGTGGTTTTACTCGGCTTCCTTCTTATTTATCTATTTTGTATGCGTAATAATTGGAGCACATTTATAAAAGGAAGCGACACTGACATTACAATAATACTTCATTATGTATTCTGTTTTAAGAGGGGTATTATATATATTTTATCTAACGAAATTGATATCATACAACGAACGATGTGAGTTGGAAATTGATACCTTTTAAATAAATATTCAATAATTTTATTATACATTTAAAAGGTCCTATAAGAATATCTACATCAATGCAAATATTGATCTAATAGATATTTTAAATAGATGTATAAGTTAAATATGCTCAAATTTTCAAATTTCAAATTTCAAATAAACCATCAAGGATTAGATATTTCAAAAATATCTAATCACAAATTTCCATAGATATTGTATATTATATGTTATATATAGAATTAGATTGGACATCTAAAATATTTCTATACTAAAGTATGTTGCATCGCGTGTATGGCAAATCCAG
>JAUZNC010031780.1:0-20420 GCA_034780395.1 Vannuccia rotundouncinata
TTTTGGGATTGTTGAGAGATGGCTGGTATCAGAATAGTTTGGTTGATGAGTCTTTCCATGATACGTGAAAGAACTGGCGTGATGGATATTGGCCTGTAATCTGCTGGTATTTTCGAATATAAGTTTTTAGGAATAGGGGTAATGCATCCCCTCATACCTGCTCCTGCTTATTAATTATATATAGGCACCCCCCCCCCCCGATTATTGATTTTTTTAAATGATGAACCCCCCGATTATTACAACCCCCCGCTTATTTGGCACATCAGAGTATATAGTATTTATTTGCAAACATAGATATAGCTTCATCTTTTAAATTGAATTATTACCCACTCTTTTGTGTGAATACAACGGGAAAAATCCATTTATAATTATTTAAACACAATTGAAATCAAATTTAAAGAGATCAACATTATGTTCGTAAAAATAATCAGTAAATCAATAATTAAGAAAAGTAGTATGGAATAGTAACATATAGCTCATGACTCATCACCCCCTCACCTTCCCATGCAAAATTAAAAAAATTCCTTCATTTAAAAACAAGAAGAAGAAAAACTATACTGTGACTATACTATACTATACCCCAAAAAAATAATATTAAACTTTACTTCTACTCAAAATATAAGAAAAAATTTACCCCCTCAATGGACGTATATTTTCGCATAGGGCTTAATGCAAAAGCACTTGACTAATAGTACTATATTGGATGAATGTGGAGAATTTTATTTTTTTATTAAAAACTTGATTAAATATACTTATTGATTGATACCTGATGTAGTTTTATTGACAATATTTACTATATAGCATATATGGAGAATTCGAATTTTTGATTAAAAACTTATTAAATATTGTTATCGATACCTGATGGACACTTATTGATTTTTATCAATGTATTCATTTTTACCAAGACAGTAAGGGATATCAGTAATTTTAATGACGATAATAACTATAAATACATATGTAGAATTCGAATTTTCAATTAAATATAGTTATCGATAGCTGACGAGCCCTTTATGATTTTTATCAAGATATAGTGATGGATTTCAATAATTTTAATAGCTATTAGTACTATATCGCATAATATGGAGTACTATATCGAACATTTGATTTTACTATTATCAACTTGATTAAATGAAGTTTTCGATATTATACATACACATATTAATTTTTACCAATATTTTGATTTTTAGCTGTGCAGTAACCCATTTGGCTAATTTAAATTTTTGTATAGTACTATATTACCTATGCAGAATTTTATTTATTTTTAATTTATTAATTGTTGCGATAATTTTTAATTTGTTTTAGAAATGAACTACTTTTCATTGAATAGGATCATTTCTGAATTTGGTATTATTAGTAGACTAATATTTTAAACATTATTGTAAATATTATTACTCTAATAAAGTCATCTTTGAGTTATAAATTATATGAGTCATAAGTTATGTTCTATTATTCGAAACATTATTTAATATTCTAAACTTTTTATTAACATTAGCAAATTTTATATTGCTAAAATCCCTTTAAATATTCTTAAAAGTTCCTAAATACCCTGTAAAGTTCTAAATATCCATAAAAGTTACTAAATATCTATAAAAATCCCTAAATTATTATTTTATTTATATTTAACAAATTTTTGCTTTTGCCAAAAGTCCTTTTAAATTCTATAAAAATGCATACAAGCGTTCAATTTATAAAATCTTTTTTAAATGTTTCAAATAAGACAACCCAGATTTAAGTAGCCGGTCCCTGCATTTAGAGAACTGCAATGATTTTGAGAAAATTGTCATGATTAATTTGAGAAAATTGTCATGATTAATTTGAGAAGATTTCACTTAATTTGAGAAGACTGCCAATACTAACTACTACTTTAAAAGTAAGAAATAAATTAAATATTTATTAAACTACATTGACTTTATTGCTCGGATGTGTCAATTGTGTTTCAATTATTGATTCTGGCAGGATGACTTGTGGTAATGTCTTGTCAACTCTAATGAGCTGTTTTTGAATGTTGTTTTTCCTGATAATCTGGAGTAATTTAGTTCAGCCAATTGGTGGGATAGTTTTTATCCGTCCATTTATCGCATAACAAATCATGTCCGATACGTTGGAGTAATCAATTGTACGTCCATTTTCATTTATAATTTAGTCATATTCGTTCCATTTGACTTTATGGGAAAATATAAATTGGAGTAATAGACGAGTCTTAGTTCTGCAATGCTTGGGAAATGAATGATTGTTTTGAGAATAAGATTTTGTGGTGGACGTGGTGGAGTTATATGGGGAGGTGTTGGCTCTGGTGATGGAGGCCTTTGTTGTTCTCGTTCCTCTTCTACCCGTCTACGTTTTGAATCTTGCTGCAGGTTGTAAGCATACATTTTATACTCTTGCAGCCGTATGCACGCAAAATTTGATTAGTAGAACTCTACATATTTTTTAGAGTTTTACACAAATCTGAAGAAGTCAAATTAGAGTTCTAGACTTCCACATGCAGGCAAATGTAGAGGTCTTGACTTTAGAGTTCTACGATTAGATTAGATTTCTTGAAATCGATATGCAGGCAATATTCCGTTTCTTTGTCATGGGTGCTCAATTTACTCAGTATCGCTGAGCGCAAATAGAACTCTAATTTCCGTATGCACCAATAATTAAGTAGACTAATCTAACTAGCTTTTAGATTATATAATGTAGATTGCACCGGAGCTGTCTCAATTTTAATATTTTGGCCTTAGCTACATGAATATGGCAGATTTTGTAAATGTTAACATTCACCGACGTTACAAACCTGTGTTTGATCCTCTTGATGGTTCGCTTACTGAAATGGAAATGTATTCTCGATTTAGGCTTTTTTCACCTGCCATTTTTGAATTAACGAACTTAATTCGCAGCTGCGGTCTTCGGACTCTTTTTATCGCATCTAAATTTTCTACTATTAATTCAATTAGTCGATTTGATGTTGATTGTGAAATAGACATAATTAATTAACCTCTTCTTTACGGGATGGTCTGTAGAAAAGGCAAATGTTTTGCTAATCAGCGTTTATACAAAATGCTCATAGAATCTCAGATTTATCCTAAGTTAGTGGACTTTTAATTGGTCAGACTCATTATAATTTAAGCCTTGGTAATGCTATCGAGTGGGAAACACCGACTGTTGATAATATTTGTTTGTAACAAATTATAGTGTGTTACTGTATATTGTGTAATTTTGGCTTGACTCCAAAACCTATATAATAATAGTTAAATTAGATAACTGAGTTTCCACCAATAAGAGTCTTGTGTTACTAATTATAGCAATTTAGAAGTGTAGAGTTCTACATGTAGAGTTCTATAGTTAGATTTCTATTTTTAACATACCAACTAAACTATTAGATTAGACCATTCTAGACTAACTGTAGTTTAGACTAGTAGAGTTCTAATGATTAGAACTCTACAAATTTAGACTTTTGCGTGCATACGGCTGCTGGATCCACATAAGCAGTTTCTTTCTCCTTCTTATTCAAGCGTTTTTATTGCTAGATATTACTCTTCATCAATTAATACAAATCGTCGAAACAATTGATAATCTCCAGCCATACTGTCCCTTTTAGATGCTTTTCCCAGGTATTATGTTTCTGCGATTGCCCAGGTGTGAGATAGGCATATTGAGGTTCCTCTCCCGGAAGAATTTGACTTCACATTCTTAAATAGTCAGGGGTCGTCTGATGCAAGTCTAGAAATAGGTAGGTATAAGGATTAACACTAAAAATATACTTAAATACTGTAGTCCGAAATTTGGAATTCCCAGGAAACATTTGTCGGCCGAGTTGTCTAACTTGTATGGCATTTGGTGGATTTTTTAAACATTATTAAGTTTTTGGAATTGAGAGACCGAGTCTCACTTCCATTTTGGAAAATATTCTGGCTGATTGTAATTGCAAAGCAAGGTAAGTGATGCACCATTCTTGTTATATAGGAAACTGATTGGCGGCGAAGATTTCGTCTCCTCCATTAAATCGTCAATCACCACAATATCAAGTGGTCTTATAAGATTCAGCTCTTCATGTGTTGGAGGACCATCCCATACAATTATAATATCTGCAAGTTCTTTTGAAGGCTTGTACACTGTCCCGATGAACCAGTGCAATTTTCCTAATCGCTAATTAAACATTTCCTTGCGATGTTTTAATAAATTTTCCAAAAATTTTGTTTATACAGACATTGTCGGTCCGACAACAATCATGCTGGCATTATGCTTGAATCTTTTCTTGTCTTCTTCATATTGTCTCTCAATATTTTAGGAAAACAATCCTTATTAGTTTTGTTTATAAACATGACTGATGACGATTAATATTTTTTTATAATATTACACACAATGTATCCAATCAAGCAGAAACAAAATCAGATGAGCAGAATCGGAAGAGGAGAAGGAGCAGGGGAAAAAATAAGGGAGACAAAACAAGCTGATTGATGAAGATAATGAGTCAGGGAGAGGATTCACCGGTGGGCTATTAATAGAAAATAAAAAATTTTAAACGTGTAAGAAAACTATCCTGTTTCCCTACATCGATCATGATCAAGGATATATTGAAAGAGCTAACTCTTGAGAAAATTAAACACATTTCACTGGAGGAAATGGAATTTTAAGCACTTTTGGCAAAAGCTAAAATTTGTTAAAATTTGCAGAAATATGTTAAACTATACCAATTGTTTCAAAATTTCGTTAAAATCTGTTAAATATAAATAAAATAATAATTAAAGGATTTTTAAGGATATTTCAAGAAATTTTAGCAATGATAAAGTTTGTTAAAATTTGGTAATTGTGGACATTTAGGACATTAATAATACCAAATTCGAAAACATTTGTTAAAATCCCTAACATTGTGAAATACTCCTATTCAATTAAAGTAGTCTTATTCTTAAAACATTAAAAATCATAGCAACAATTAATCATGTTTTTAATCAAAAATTCGAATTCTCCTTATGATATATAGTAAATATAGTCATTAAAATTACTAATATTCCCCAACGTCTCGTTAAGAATCATAGTATTGATAAAAATCAATAAGTGTCAATAAGGTCAATTAATGTCAATAAGGTCAATTAATGTCAATAAAGTATCAATAGGTATATTTTATCAAGATGTGGATAAAATATTAAAATCCTCCACAGTCATCTAATTAGCCAAGTGGAATGGGGGGTCAAATTTTTAAATTGTTTTTTTTTAGTTGAAAGAAATTGTTTTTTAAAAAAATGGTCGGGAAGGTGGGAGGGGATGACTCATGAGCTAGATGTCACTATCCCATACTACTAATAAAAGAATTAATATCCTAAGCTCATAATATGAGGATTTTTCTTAAGGTTCTATTATTGATCAAGTTAAAATTTGTGAACTTCATCTTACACATCTATGGTTGTCGACTATCGCTTACCAGAATCAGAAGGATCATCTAGCATCGTTTCCAGCAATTGTTTCTTCTGTTGAATATCACTACTCAATATATTGACTAAGTCTTGAGATTTGTGAACAATCTCACTGCTCACATTGAACTGCCTGGTCGTGTCTCTCTGGAAAACATTTAATTCTTCAGTAAGGTCAGTTCGATTGGCATCCATCTCGACAATGGCAGTCTTATTCGCCTCGATCGTAGCCATGAAATTATCATTTTCTTGCTCCAATTGGGCATTAGAAGCGGAAATTTCCTCAATCTTTGTTTCTAATGTCTTCTTTTCCATTTGCATCCTTTCCATCCTTGACTCTATAACAAGAAACGAAGTAATGATGACGAACAATAAATAAATCCTATTCACAGCGACTTTTGTTCAACACATTAAGGTAGAATTTAGATAAGTCTTTGCTTCAACAGTGATTAATATATAAAAATAGTAAAAGTATTAGATTATTGAGAAATCGATAAAACTGCAGAAAATAACAAAAGTTATATTTTTAATTAAACTTTGTTTTAACTTATTCAGAACCTTATTGCATTTATCAAATTGAAAACACCGATTCATAATTGTTGTGATACCCTGTACATACTTGGTGTGCAACAAGTTATAATTCGTCATGAGGAATGTGAATAAAGTGTATCAAGTGCAATAAAATATAGAATCGATTTTCCTTTGGACTTATATAATGTATATTGTTTTCACTTACAACCGTATTGCACGCAGTTAGTGCACGTCTAACCAGTCAAGCATTGAGTTCTGTCAGCTTTAGCTATGGTTGATCATAACAATTAATGAGGTGATCTATCTATTTGTAACAAAGAGACTTGACTACTAAGTCTGAGATAATTTTATTGTACAAAAGAATTATGAAACGGTCACCTAGCCACACTGTTTACATAGCTACAACTTGTGGTGCCTTAATCAGTAGATCAGTAGCAATACAATCGTGTTGATGAGGATCTAAATTAATTATTAATATTTAATATATAGAACTGAAATTGAGTATGTATTAAATTTACGGCAATTATTTATTAATTATAAACTTTATAAAATTGTTCAATAATACTTACGAATATTGTTTAACGTTGCTGGGGCTCCATCTAAAAATTAAACAAATTATATGTGTAAACTTACTATAAGAAAATAACTAGGAGGGGTAAACATACTGTTTTGGAGAAATTGTGAATAAAGTTCAATATTTATTAATTCCATAGCATGCAATATTCTTAAGATATTCTCAAACTTCATTTAGAACAATTATTAAATGTTATATTCTATTGAATAAAATAACACATAGTAGACTTATGAAAGCAATTTTAAGATTTTTTGTAAAAAGGACAAATATACTAACCATGATTTTGAACCTCTTCAATCATTTTCAGCAATTCGGACGTCATAATTCCCAAATTCGACATCAATTTTTGTAATGAAGTTTCATTTTCGCTTTGAACTTTACCATTATAATCTAAATCCGATTTCATTTTTTTATTGTCATCTTGGATTTTCTTTTTTTTAGATTCCATATGAATTAATTTCGTTTTCATTTCAGCTTCTCTTTGTCTGGATTTCTTGTGATATTCGTCATTATCCTTTTGATGTTGCGCTAAAGTTTCTTTATTTCGATTACATTCTTCTTCCAGTTTTTGGACAGATTGTTCTGAAGGACAGATTTGTACATTATATTAAAAACTTTCATGAGAATACTTCCATTTTACTCTGTCATGCGGATATCATGGGGATTTGACATATTTTTTAATATTGAATTTAATGCAAAAAGTTATTCCAATGGAAGTGAAGTCATAGAAAATATTTTTTGTTATATTTATTGATTCAAATATTGGCTGTAAACATTTTATTTAATTAAATAAGAACATTACCTTTTCCTTAATTATATTTAACTTTCCTATATCAAATTGTACAAATAGCAAATATTAATAAAGAAAGAAATAAAGTGTGTGACAACCTGGCCATATTACTAGATATGAGAAGTATAGGAATATACTTCACTTATACACACTGAATATAAATATAAAAATTACTATCCTAACAAGACAGGGGCATATCCAGAAAAAATGAAGTGTACGCACATAATTTGAAAAGGGCACTTTAAAAATAAAGAAGTCATGAGGAAACTTTAATATGATGAAGCATGGACAGTGTACACATAGTACGTTGATATATGCATTTAAATTAACTCAAGCCGCCTTCGCTATGCAGAAGCAAACATGTTCTTTTGTTTGTGAATATAAGGCAGTGCCAGCGCTGACAGTCGAACACCACTCATAGTGTTTCAAAGCTGAGTTTTTATACGTTTCATCGCACTGGAACTACGTTCTGCAATGCAAGATGATACAGGTTAAGTGAGAAGTGTTGCTAGAGCACAATAGATTTCTGTGTAAAATATGGGATTAGCTTTGTCCAGGGAATCGATAAAGGTTGTTGGAAGACTGCACGAGGTTCACCAATTTTGTTTCATCAGTTTACCTCATTGGAGAGTTCTTCTTTTGAAATGTTCATGTCTTCGCCAAAGTGTTAAAAGATTTTATGAAATTCTGATTCGTTCATGAACTGCAATTTATCAGGAATAAGAAGCTGCACTTGAAATCCTGGAAGTGGTTTCATCAGTTTATCTCGCATTTCATTCATCAGATGATCGATGAATGGTAAGTAGAAGGCGCGTTTCCAGTACTCCGTCTGTGTGTTGGCCTCAACATTGTTTCTATGTTGTTGTTTTGAAGTTCTTCTTAGAGTTTATGGCTCATGTCGTACTTTTCCGTAATGGAGTTTGTCTTTTCAAATAGACTGTCCCACACAGATTTCTTATTTCTGTCTTCTAGAAGAGCAGAGACACATACTTCTGCTTCCCTGGACGCTACCACTAAATCTAAATCCGCGAAGTTCCTCTTAATGATCGATGCACGGAGTACTGTCTCCAAGATCTTTAACATATTTCAGAGCGTCCGCAACCACATGAAATGCTGTGAGGGAGACGGCTAACAGTCGGCACGGATGCCCAATGAGACTGACAAAATATTTTCAATTTCGTTCTTCTCCCCATTGCACCTTTTATTTCTTTGTGGATTTCGAGTTGTTCATGAAATACTACCACTCGATTGGCTGACAATTAAAAAGCAAGCGACACCTATTTTATTGTTGATATGACATTTCTCACAAGAGGATTACTCGAGGAGTGTACAATGCTTAGGGAGTATTTGACATATGCGAGTTTGGACGCCACTGATGTGTCCACTCATAATGTTTGCCCCATCATAGCCTTGAGCTCGCATATTTTCCAATTTTGTTCCATGCTTGTTGAGTAATCCCACAAATGTTGTTGTCAATGCTGCAGCATTTACTCTTGTGTGTGTGTGTACAAATCCAAAAAATTCCTCACGAAGTGTGTGAGTACCATTCTCCTGTTATCTCATGGTATCACTATATCAGGCCTCACACCAATGAAGAAACATAAATTTTAGAAATTAAGATTATTTTAAAACAAAATTTATGATTTTTTAGGATAATAATTAATGAAAACAGCCATCTTATTCTATATCTATATAAAATATACTTTAATATTAAACATAATATGAGAATTGAAATGAGATATGAAATGAGAATTTAACTTGCACTATTCTGGACTTATTTTCTTGTTAATCTGGATAACTTTTGAGTTAGCTGGATATTTTGATGGTTACACAAAATAATGCAATGATTTATATACTGTATACTTTTTTAGAATTTAATTTTACTACACATATTTTGAAAAATCTACTTGTACAGCCAGACTAGTAATCACAATTTTTAATAATGTGGCAGTCTTAATAGTCTTCACTTGTCACCAGACCACTAGTATTTTCACCACTGTTAAAGCATCTTAAAATGGACCATAATTAAAATAATAAATGCACCATAATAGTTTGACAAAACTGTATATTAAACAAATTACATAGCTATACATTAAAGAATCTTTAAATGGACCATAATTATAAAATAAATGCATATTTGGAAAATAGAAATGCATATCACATTTGCAGAAAGATCCAATTCATAATAGAAATGTAATATAACACAACCATGAATCCAACATCACAATAAAAATGTATGCCAATAGTTCCAACAAAACAGATAAGTAAATATAAATGCATGATAACAGTTTCAACGGAAAAAGACAACAAAATAGTTTTAACCCATTTCTATTGTTAACTGATTATTTTATTTTATAAAGAATAAATTTTACATTGAGGGTTTATTCTTCCTCTGTTTTCCAACCAAGCCAATACCTTTTGAAGATTCACTATTGAGATTGTCTTCATCTTAAAAATCTCTTGCAGCTGTGAGTTGGCTTCTTGGATGGATGGGCACCTAGGCAACTTCAATAGCAATCTTTTTTGAGATATCTCAGAATCTATGTGAAGAATTCTAGCGTTTCTTTATTGATCATTCCATTCATTTACCTTTCATTCATTCTTTTGAGACTATTTTTTTTTTCTTTAAATCAACATATTTTCGATAAGACTGCTTTATGGACTGAACCAAAGTATTATAATATTGATGTCAAGACATCTTAACAATCTTGAGTCCTTCCAGTGTATCATCTGCCCATGAATTACCATGCACAGCTATTATACTTTTATTTAGAGAAAATCCAGTTTCTGGGGGCACTTTTCCATGACTTAAAGATAGGACACACCTGACAAGATTGAAGAGGAATGAATATTTAAAATTTACCATTTTATTGCTCATTTGATGAACTGCCTTCCAGAATATTAATCCATCCACTAGTATTTTATAATTGGCATCATTTAACTATATTTTACAGAGTTTAAAAGGTTAACCATAACATTTTTAATTTAATAGACCTAGAATGATCAAGATAATAGCCAATTTGTATAAAAATGATATAAAAATTAAATTTCACTTGGTTATCTACTAATACAACACTATAATATTGAAAATTAAATTTGATTATTCTGTTTATAATATAATAATAAAATTACATTCAATTTGTATAATAAATGTAATAATTAAAAATACCTATAACAGTTCTGCATTTTTCTATTTTTTGGGCCAAGTAAAAAGTTTGGGACAAAATTAAATTCCCTATAATACCTATAACAGCTATTTTTTTATTAAAATTGTGAACCAATATACAAGTACATATTTATTATATTAGTAGTACAATGTAGAAATTAGAAAATATAAGGCAATACTGTTACAGGGTGCTCACATATATTAGAAAATCACTCTTAAGAATTATTTTTAAAAATTACTGACTAATTAAAAGGCCTATTAACTTATTATCAGTATCCTAATTCAGACTTTTTGGGAAAAATTGTATTGTTTACCACTTGACTCCCCATTGCAAATGAGAAAAAAGTATGATTTAAAAATTATATATAAGCAATGATTTTGTGTAAGGAAATGGACACACTTGTCTTATATTTAAGACATTGTTTATCAAGTTGTGGAATCTTGTTAAAGCATCTAAGATAGGTTGTTGCCATATTCAATTTTTTCAGAACACTCATAAATGGGCTGGATAACAGTTTTTGTTTTACTTTTCATTTATAGGGTGGTCCATAATTAAGTTTGTTCTTGAAAACCCATATATAAAAATTAAATGAATCAAATAATTTTTCTGTCCTTGTATGAACTCTATATTAACTCTATGGCTCCTATATATTATCTACTATCCATGCATCTGTTGAATTCAAAATTAAAATCAATATTTCTCTCAGTTAACATGGAATGTACATTTGATAGAAAGTGTTTCCTTATTTATACTTTACACCGATATAACATGACTGCTGTCGAAATTCATAACATTCTCACCACGTCATGGCCAGATGAAGCAGGAGGTGTACGCCAAATACAAAAACTCGTGAAAGAATTCAATATTGGAGCTCGCAACAATTTTGCACGGAGTCCTGGCCAAGGTCGTCCCATCAGTGAAACCAGACAGAATGCCGTAGCTGCTGTGAGTGAAGCTATTACAGAAGACAACACTTTGTCAAAAAGACGTCTTGCTTCTAGACTAAACATTGCCCCTACAATGGTTTCATATTCTGAATGAGGACTTAGAGCGCATTTGGATGACGATGCAGTGGGTTCCACACAAAATTATGGAAGCCCATTGTCTATTAAGAGTGGAATGTTGCCAAGATATGTTAGAAGCTTTCCATAGCAGAATAGTCAAGCGTAACCTAGTTAATGTCGACAAAAAGTTTTTTATTGTCATTATCTCTTGCCCAAAAAAGATATTGGATCATGGGTGTCTCCCCATGGTGAAGACAAATGTGTTCAAACTCCTGTATGATGCCCAATGGAGAAGAAATTCTTTGTGTTTTTCAGTGTTACCCTTAATGGTGCACAGTATTTTAAAATATGTGATGACACCATTGACTCAGGAAAGTACATTGAATTTATTACAGACATGAGTGCCCACTTTTCAACGCATGCTGGCATTCAGATGGAAAATATGTCTCATTCAGGACAATGCCAGGCCACATGTCTCAAGACAAACATTTGTTTCTTTGCAGAGAAAAATGTTTGTCTTCTAAAACAAGCACCCTATTCTCCTGTGTGACCGGTTTGTGTTTCCTCGGTTAGAGGCACTAAGAAATCCAAATGATGGACAACTTGACTTTGATAGCTAAGAAGATCTCAAGAATTTCTAACAAAAGAATCTACCAACATTTACCACCCAAGTGATGTTGAAAGAATTCAGTGAAATGTGAATCGATTTCCAACACATTATTGACAAAGAAGGGCATTATTTGTAACTGTTTGTAATTGTTTGTACCTGTACATGCCAACATGTATAAATCTCATGTAAATATACTTTAATGGATCTCCAAAAAAAATATTTTTATATGGATTTTCAAAAACGAACTTAATTACGGACCACCCTATAATTATACTTCTCTGCCAACAGGAGCTTCAATTCAAGATACCTTTTCTGTATATTTCATAGAGGCTCCTCCTGCACATGCATTATTTTTTTTCTTCTGCTTCATACTAATGTCTATGGTAACTGCTAGTACTGGCACATACATACATCAAGGCTAAAAAATGATTGGTATAATATCATTATATTATAATATAGAATTAAGTAACCCAATTTTTTAATTTAGGGAATGCTTGTAAAGAATGTTACCAATCAATGTTGAAAAATAGAATATTCAGGCCTTCAATGCATCTAAAAATATAATTTGGTTTGAGTTAATTTTTAAGGTTTTTAGTTCTTATTTACTAAAATGTAAAAATTTAGGTTTTTTGAGGATCTGTAGAAGGCCTGTATATTAGATATTAATTTTATATAATGTCATTCATGCTTCATAAACTGGTGTTTTATATATATTAATAATTGTGTAGGTTTGATTCATGTATGTACCAATTGGTAATATACTTTTTAATTATTATTTCTTTTTCTATTGCAGACATGGTATCAGGTAACTTAGTCAGACTACTGCTTTTTGTATTTTCTGACACAAACAATTTCAAGACTTTTTAGATTTATTTTATTTTTTTAACATGCTTGTATTTTTTTTCTATACAAGGTTTGTATGCTCTGACTTCCAAAATTTGAAGGGGTCTTTAAATTTTTCAAGTGGTATTATTATTCTTTAAAATTTATATGTCAAGTAACAAAAATAATTTTTATATTGTAGATATAGACAAATTACAGGTATGTAATAAGAGTACTAATATTGGTATAAATATAAAATATAAAAAGGATAAGGTTGTTGATATGTGTCAAAAAATTTGGCATATAAAAACAAATTTTATTTGCTAAAAATGATTTTGGACTTGCAATAAATTTTAATTAAACACAAACACTGTGTTCAAGGTGTGGTCTAGAAATATGTTGGTTTAAAGCTTTGTATTAATTTTATTATCCAATATCTGGACTGCATTTTAAATTTAATTCCTTCAATATTTTATTAATTTATAGCTGATGTTATTTGACTAATTAAATTCTTTGGGAAAATATTTCATTTAGTTATATCTACAAAAATATATGTATGTTTTAAAAACACAAAATTTTATTATATTAAAAATGTTGAAAATCATTTTCAGCACATACAATTTATGAAAGGATAAACTGAGACCCTCATTAGCAAGAGATTTGGTGAGAATGTGCATGTTGTTAATAAAGTTACCTTTAGCTTAGTTTTTAAGAAAAATTACAAAAATGTAATAAGAGTAAAGTGAGAAATGTGATATAGTTGTAAGATATAATATACATAATAATTTGCAATGAATGACTTTTCTGAAAGATAATTTTCCTTATTATCAGAAAAACTCCTTTTAATGGTGGCCTGTCCATTAAATAAAAGAAGTAACTTCCAAACAATCCCCAGAACTCTTGGAGATCACTATTGCAACTTGTTTCTTTATAAAAAATATCCAACTAATCCATTCCTGGGAGAAAATCTTCAAGTAGCTATTATTATACAAATTACAATGTAATGAATTCAAGGAGTTTCAAGGGTTTTTCAGAAATAAGATCAAATTCAAGAATTCTCAAAAGTTTTCAAGGGGGTATACAAACCCTGTTGATTTCTTTTTCTATTATATATTACATGAGCCTTAGATATTGTATTTTTATCAGGTCAACAAAGCGATTCATGTGATATTTGTTTTTTCATATAAAACAGTTTACATCAATTTGAGATCATTGTAATACACATTTAGGTATTATTTGATTAGACATTAGAGAAAAATGTAAAATTCACTATGAAAGGGATTATAGAAATAGTTTACAAGTTTCAAACATCAAAGATCATTATAATAATTATCATTTTGGTCTTAACCTAGGACAAAAATTTCAGGCCAAGTGCTAATTTTTGGTTATATAGATCAGCATCAATATATTAAAATATGGACCAAGCCCAAATTTCTGGCTTCTCTACTTAACTCTTGGAGTTGTCTCTCCAAGCTTTGACTCTCTAGGACTTACTAGCACTGCTATAACCTTAAAACTTAGAAAGCTATATAAATAAATAATATTTTATAAAGCCATATAATATTTTTTGTTACTGATTTTGTCCGTAATAGCATCCGATTGCATATTTATATTTGTGAAGAAGTATTTTCAGAAATAAAAAATTATTGTATTTTTCTGTTGCGCGTCTGTAAATTTATTAAAATTAATGAAGGGATTATTTCTAAAAAATTAATAAAATTATATAAATACTTAAATATCATACATGAATCCTAAAATATCTATATGTATATAAGGATCTAATTAATTTTTATATATTTTGAATATTACATTAGTTTTTAACAACTGTTTAAAAACTAAAACTTTATATTTTTACTCCTTTTAAAATAGGATTTGTTTTGGCTATTCTTCTTAATTTACCGCAAAGAAAAAAAACTGAAATTTTAACAAATTAAAATAAAACGAATAAATGAAACGATGAAAATATCCATTTAGGATCTCTATGTGTTTATCAGAGAAGCACATAATATGAATAAAAAGATAAAATTTAATTAAAAAAATAATAAAAGTAATATGTAATAACGGAAAATATATGAAGTGTAAGATTGTAAAATATATATTTAGTAGGTTTTGTTCATTCACACGCTATATATTTATGTTTTTATTTTGCGTCAGACCGGTAAGGACGTGAAAACAAATCTGACAGAGTTTACAACTGGAAAAGTGGTTATAAATTTTCATTAATTATCCTTACGCTGATCTAAATCCATTTGTACTGTACTGTGACATAACCCCATCAATTGGATCGTCTGCAGGCGAAGTCCCAATATTAAATATGCCGAACTTCTATCTCTTGTCCGATATCAAACCTGTAGGAATTGTAGAATTGTTCGACATTGCAGGAATAATATTGTGATATGACTAAAACAATATCTTCTATACACTTGAGATGACGCGTACCTGACAATTGGCATTTGAATACGTTGTCGCATTAGAACGCAACCGTGCTCGCAATCCGAAGATTTCTTACTTTAAAGTCGATGATTGCACGTTAAATTTTTTTTCAACAAATCCAATCACTTAAAAGGGTTGTATATTGCTGATACGTGTGGCCAAAAATTCCTGATTGCACCTGTGCAAACCAAATTTCATTGATCTAGTTTTATACTTTATACAAGCAAGTCCAAATTATCTCGACTTACCTATTCCCTATTCACTAGAGGGTTCGGGTTCATTCTTGCCCTCAATGAGCAAACAAATGAAGCTGGAATCAATGAAATATTTGTCCCAGAATCTATTAATAGTGACGTTCTTAATGACGTAGGTGCTAGCATATGCTAAAGTCATTCGTTCTATCTATCACTGCATATTAAAATTGTTTAAAATATCTCTAAACTCTTAAAATGTAAATGTAATTCTCAAAAACGCAGATAAAATTCATTCAAAATTGCATTGTGGGCACGATGCATCCAGGGACTATACTACTTGTTTAAAGTATTCCCTGGTTTCATCAAAAAGTTGCATGAAAAACTAACCGAAAAACGCATAGTAAGAACACGATGGTTTCATGCAATTATTTCATAACAAATGCATGAAAAACTTTTCGGAAAAAGGCACAAAAAACGCAATATGAAGACACGGTATGACAGTGTTTCAACTATAATTAAAGTGCTTATAAAGTGTTTATATCAAAATCTGCATGTTTTCGATATTATTATTATTATTGCACGGTATACATTGACTTTTCAGAAATCACAATGTATTTGTTTGCTATCGCCTCACTATACTACTGAAAGCATGTTGTCGTCGACCACAACCCACTCTTCAAAATTGTAAATGACCAATCTCTTGAAAATATATACCAATGGGCGCCTTCGAAACCTCAATGCTACGAATTTTTCTCAATCAGTTTAAAATGTTTTATATATATACCCAAAATAAATCAAAATTGGTACCAGCTAGATGCTCTTCTTGTCACCCTACTATTACAGCTACACTACAATCAACAACATGGCAATTCCCAGATGGACTTGCAGGACAATCAGCAATACTTTTCCGTTCGATCAAACCAAAAATAGCCTTAATTTCGTCTCTGCTGACAGATATAAAAACATCAAATTCAAATCCAATGATGATCGATGCTCTCACTACCTTGAATGCCATATATCTTCACTTCGAACATTACAATCTATCACTCGAGAAAATGTCAACAGTGATATTATATGGACCAGCTTGTACATCACATTCATTTCAGATCACCGAAATCTCCTGACATATACCTCGCATCATCCGGGTTTAGAAACAATTAAAAATACCAATCTCTATTATTTGAACGGTGTTGCAATCTACAAGGATCTTTGGACAATCCTTCCTTGTGTCTATTTTTTCTGCTCACCAAGTCGTGTTATCTATGATCTCTACAGCAGAGTTCTCAGGGTTCTGGCTGGGAATACCCTAAGACATCATACTACACAGAGAGAAATGTTACCAATATAATCGTGCGCTCCACCTATACCTCAGCGATTATCCTTTCCATCACCTCTGTGCAGACTTATTTTCTTTCAAGGGAAACTCATACCTTCTGATATTTGATCACTAATCGAATTGGCCCATATTGGAGAAAGTTTACAATGGCGCGGGAGGTCTCATCGATAGCCTGTGAAGTTCATTATCACGTATGGTATATTGGATGAGCTTACTTCAAATGGCGATCCGAACACGAACCGTTCTGAAGACTCTGGGAACGCGCCATTGCATATATCTTCTGTGCACTGCAGTACACTGGATGGATTGGTGGCATCAAACAAAAGCACTCTAAAGCAGATGGGCTGTAGTTGGGACATCACCAATGTCAATCATGGTAACCTCATGATTGATTAAGAGGAAGTATCAATTACCCTAATTGACGCTTGTCATATTGTTTGAAACTTGCTAGGAATATATTTGCATCCACTACCATGGTCTACTCGAAGGGTTACATCTCATCGATCTTCAAGAGAAGAAAGATCTCTGGTTTAATTGTCATTGTGAAGTGGCTATATGACAGAGACATCCAATATTACAAGCTGAAGGCCATCTTCCTCCAAAAGTTTGGTCGGTTTTGAGATGTGTTCTTTTCTGAGTATATACTCACATTTTTGGGAGACAATCGACCAACTGAGTCCGCATTATCAACTGTTTCTCAGATTAAATTTTAAATGTTACTTCACTCTAAGGCAACAGCAAAATCAAAAGGTAGTTAATATTATTTCTATAGTGAAAAAGTCAGAGTAAAAGAAATTGTTGAACACAGAGCATTGTTTTGATTACCACATTCAGTTTATATTTACATTCATTTTAAATTCTCATAATAAACAGTTATCTGTTTTTTATGCTATCTATATGGGATCGCCAATAACGAAACAATAGCGAAACATGCATCAAAATGTGATATAATCAAAACAATAGATTCTATTGTTTTGATTATATCACATTCAGCTTATTTACTGTAACAGAATGTACTTATTTGCTATAACAACTTGAGTACTACGATGAGTTTTTCTTAATAATATAGGCTGTATCATTCAAAACATGCGTTTAATTGTCATTTTTTAAGTAGCGGATATCTATTAAAATCAATTAATTAAATTTGCGGATATCTATTTCGCACTGAAATTTCAAATTGAAATTTATTATTTATAAATTTTGTAATTTGCGAAGTGTGAAGCAGATTATTCTGGTATGGAGTGTACTAAAGATAAACTTTATTTCTTAATTGAGAGTCTAAGACGAAACAACAATTGAAAGTCTAAAATATGAAATATACGATTTTATAAACATAACTTAGTCAAATGATTCCATCTCTAAACCTAGAATTCGTGCAATTTGTCCAGAATTTCATGATGGAGAAAGAATCAGTTTTGAGAAAATAAAAGGTAGCGGTAAATCAAGGAATCAATCGAGAACGGGAAATGTTGAAGCAGTACAACAATTGATTGAAGGAAATCCGAGTTTAACACTTAGAGATATTGCTTTTCAGTTGGAAATATCTCATACTATAGTGCAACGAATTTTGAGCGATGAACTCAAGAGAAATTGGTTATATACTACAAGATGGGTACCTCATCAATTAACCGTAGAAACCAAGGCTTTTCGCGTTCATCGTTGTAATGATTTGCTAGAGGCGCTATCATCAAGATAAAAAGGACTAATTTGGCTGTAATCGATGAGAAATTTTTTTACTGTCGAAAAATACAACCATGAAATAAAATTGGCAGCTACGTATCCGAAGAAATGGAAGCTGGTGGCACACCATACGGCCAGACTGCTTCAAGATCCAAAATTGATAAGAAGTTCATGGTCATTATCGCCGTATCTTTTTAGATATTACCTCAGAATAAAAATATTGATTCAGAGAGGTACATAGAATTTCTTGTCAGTCTTCAGATTTCACCTAACCTCACTTTACCAGAGAATATGAGGCTTCAACACGACAACGCACGCCCCTACATTTCTCGGACAACAGCAGAATATCTAGAAGGGAAAATGTGCGCCTTTTGAGACAACCCGCATACTCACCAGATGTAAACTTGTGTGATAGGTACATATTCTCAAAACTGGAAGCCCTGCAATTAAAGAACACATTTTAACTGAATCGAGGATATTTCTAATTTTTCAACTGAAAATTTACCAAATTTTACTGCAGAATGAATGACATGAGATCTACAAAAGCCATGGAGCATATATGAGAAAGATAATTGAAAACGATTAAAATTGTTTTGACTTTATCGTTATTTATAAAATAAACATTCTCAGTTAAAATTAATAGTGTTATTATTTGATGCTTAGAATTATTATTAAATTAAACTTGTAAAAATGACAAACGCTTGTTTTTAATGACACCACATTTATATGCATTTCATATTATCTTAAATAAACAGTTATATATTTTTTGGAGTCTCCTATATATTAATTGTTTATTAAATACATCATATTAAACAAGATTATATTTGTATTTTGTATTCTTCTAAAATTAACCAAGGAGACTATTTAATCATATTTTAGTAATAAGGTAAAAAAAATGTTTATTATGTACATAAATGCTTTCGTTTTTCTATTTAAAAATAGCGATTTTAAAAAATAATTATTTTGTAAACTGCTCTCATCTCGCATATAAGAAAACTAGCTAGCTTATACATATATAGATTTCGTATATACGGTATTTTTCCGAACGAAATGTATTTAAATATGGAAACTATATCAGCGGATGAAATTAGACCTCTTTTAATTGCTATTATATATATTTGTTATATTCCGTTTATTTGAAACTTCCATTTCAATATTCTAAAAACCGCATTTTCAGTGAATTTGCAGTGGCATATAATAAAATACTATAATCAGGGGTGCCCCTAAGAATATTTAGAAGGGGGCGTTTTTCAGGTTAAGGGGCACCTATAAACTTTGTTTTCTAAAAGGACCCAATGAAAAATGATGTGGACCTCTTTTATGAAAATTAGTATGTTGCATTAACTAATTTGCAATTTTTTTTCGGAAAGGCATATTTTTCTATAAACAAATAAAAAAATTCCTTAAAAAGAGCACGACCACGCAAAAGGAGCACTTAACTTTAGAAGGTAAAAGCCGACGACCCCCCACCCCTGTGGATACCCATGATAATTCAATAAAAGTGAAAGTCGCAATCTTTATAAAGACAATAATAAAATTACGATTTTATGTATAAAACTAATGTATTCTATAACTAGATTTATACCGGATTTATAGATTTATAACTAGATCTAACACAGTGCCTTTTTCCGTGCGTTTTTTCGTGAAACCGCAGTTTCACGCGATTTTTAGTGTCCACACTGTGCGTTTTACAGGGTTTTTTCGTGAAACTGGAGTTTCATGCGTCTTTTCAGAGTTTTTTTGGTGCGTTTTTTCATGTATAATCAGCTGCTTTTTTCCGTGCGTTTTTTCAAAATTTGGATTTGATTCCTTCTTAACAAGATGTTTTCAATTGACGGAAAGTTAAAATTGTCTAACAGAATATTACAAGTGTACGAAATTAATTA